>PVJH01012065.1:51200-66107 GCA_004026705.1 Nesogale talazaci
CCCCCCCCCCCCCCCCCCCCCCCCCCCCCCCCGCCCAACTGAATCTCATCAATATTGATGCTGAATCCCCCAAGAAACATCCCAAGGGCTGGCTCCAGATAAGGCAGCAGCTCTCAAGTTAGCATCTTTGGGACCCAGCAGATGGACTAGGAAAATAAAGACGCATCACATCGCCCACCGAAACAGCTGCTGTAATCATGGCAAAGGTAATTCTCAGCCCCTGGCCCAGAAAGCCCTGCCTTGTGGTCTGGAGCAGGGACTGGCTGTCTTTTGGAGCAGGGGAAGGTCCGGGTTAGCCCAGATAGAGCCTCGACTGGGCTGGGCTGTGTCTGTGGCAGGCAGGACCCAGTTCCTTTTCTTCTTGTCTTCTGGGTGTCAGCGTTTCACTGCTGGCATTCAGCTTGCCTGGGTCTGGCACTGATTCGACTGTGGGCATGAAGAGGTTACAGCAGCCCGGGCGCCTGCTGGGCTGAGTTAGCACTTCCCTCTGCATCCAGAAAATCTCCAAGTCCCAGCCCTTGTGCATCATGGAAAAGAGGTGGCAGTGAGTGTGGAGGGAGGGCTGCCGCTGCAGTAGGTCAGTCTACCCCTCCTGAGCCATGCTGCTTTCTCCTCCTCCTCCCAGCTCCCTGAAGAGGGAACGGTCAGAAGGGAGAGCTGTCCAGAGTGAAGGATGAACCAGGACCGCCGTGGGGGGGTGGTCCTCAGCGCTCCTGGCTTGCTGCATCTGCTTCAGGTTGTGAACAGAGCAGGGGCAAAGGCTCTTCTCTTCGGGAGGAGACCAGCCCCGGAGGGAGCAGCTGCCTGGAGCAGGGCTGTGCCTGCCAGGTCAGCCCCTTGGGACCTCCAGCCTGCCCAGTGCTCCCAGCCGCCTCTCTGCAGGGAGAAACTGGAGCCAGACTCGCTCTGCAGCTGGACCTCAGAGCTCTGTGCCCGCCGGGTGGACGACTCCCTGTGGACACTGACCCCTTCTCGGTGACCCCACGGGAGGACGACTAGGGGGTTCTGTCCCAGCCACCCCTCCTGGACCAGCAGAAACAACTCCCGTTAAGGGGAAACTTGGATTTTTCTTTGCCTGCAACTCCTGTGACGGCGCCGGTTTGCCGCTCCCTGTCCTGTTTTCTTTTCGCTTGATTGGTGTTTGAGTAAAACATTAAGAAGAGCAGTCAGAGGGAGAAGCAGCACGCACCCTGGGAGCCGGCATGTCCCTCAAAGTGAGTAGCCTGGGTCGCACAGTCCCCCGGTCAGTGAAGACATCAGAAGGTGTGCAGGCAAGCAGGGGGTCTGAACGCTGCCACATGACCCACTCTGAAGACCCCAGCTGCACCATGGACCCCATGCTGGCCACATCCAGCTCGGCCACGGGACCCATCACCTTCTCCCATGTCTTCGGTCAGCAGTGCCAACTCATGGAAGCAGGTAGGAAGCGTGCCGGGTGGGATATACCTGGAGTGGGTTATCCAGGGTTTCGGTACCCTGTGTCTGTCTGTCTGCCTCAGTAGCATGTGTGCTGTGAATCGCACCTGGCTGGGGTTTCCACCCACAATCATCAAGTTCTTAGGACATTCCTAAGCCTGGATGCACCACCTGGGTCGGGTGATAAAGAGTCTCCGTTTGTCTTTTGTTCTGTGGCAACCTGGAAGAGGAGAGAGGGTGGGCTGAGGGGGGTCCGAGTGGCATAGTAACAGTGGTCATCTTTTGGGGCCAGGTGCTGCCAATCCTAAAGGAGTTCCGTTTCTGCCTATCAGCTTGTTCCTCTCAGTCACGCCCATCAGTGGCTGTTGGTGTAGCCTCGGTACTCTTCCGAGAGTCTGCCCTGAGCGGCAGCTCCAATCCTTGACTGTGTGGTGGAGAGTCCCCATCCTTGTGCGCGTGCAAATCTGTCTTCCACAGAGCTCAGATTTTCCACAGAGGAGAGAGTCGGCAGAGGCTGCAGTCTTCACCTGTGCCAGCCATCTTGTTAGGATGTGCTGTTGGTTGACAAGAAGCCCAGGTGAGGGCAAAGGGCATGCTGCAAACAGGCACTGTGGCCCAGCCCACAAACTTAGATGTGGCATGTGCTTCCACCTGGGATGGGGCAGGAAAGGTGCTGATGGTTCCCTGTGTCCTCAGAATCCCCTCCTAAGGAGAACAGGACCATGATTTTCTCCAGTGACTTCCTGGGTGTTAAAGTGTTGCTCATGCATTTTGGCATATTTGGGTCTCTCGGGGGGATAGTGCCAAGAGCACTGTTCTGGGGGTTTAGCAGCCTGCACTGGCTTATAGTCCTCTCTTCTCCCCAGGCATCAGTCTCCAGGCATAAAGTGAGAGAACAAGACCAGGGGCTCCCTTATTCACCCGGTGTTCTGGGGGCTCAGAGAATGATTCAGTGGCAAATGCCCATCCCAACTTGTTTCTAAGTGTGGATTGGGTCTGAGAGCAGGAATATGGCTCTGCACAGAGACGCAACCATGGAATGAATGACCAAGAGGGCTTTGAAGATGGGCTGTCTGGGTCTAGTCCCAGCTCCACTTGGTATAAGCTATGTGACCTCTGGTAAACAGCTTCTCTGCACTTCCATTCCTCCATCTGTAAAATGGGAGCATTGGTTCCTACTTCATAGGGGTTTTTGTGAAGATTAAATAAGTCATTGTCTTAGGACAGTGTCTGACATATAGCCAGAAACATATTAATGTCAACTAGTTATTCGTATTGCTTGGGGAAGGGGGATAGTGGCACATGAGTTGGAAGCATTGAAATCCCTGCTCTTCCCTCCTCTCCGGTCCTCTTCACAGATCCAGGAGATAGTCTACCTGGCAGGGGTGGTCTACTCCCATAAAGAGCTACCGTCTCAGACCTCCACAGGGACAGTTCTGGCCTGTCCAATTGTATCAGTGTGAGTGGGCGTTGACTTGATGACAGTGAGTTGAGCTGACAGTCTCTCTGGATGGGGCCTGGGTGTGTCCATTTTGGTACAAGAAGGAGGAGTTGCAGACTCTCCTGGATGAACTTCCCTGTGTCTTTCTGCCTCCTGAGGTTATTGTGGGAGCACAGATTGGGTTTCTAAAGTGCTTTAGGCATGTCTCTTGGGGCTTCCTTCTCTATGCTTCGGGAGGCGCCCAGGCCTAAATCAGGCCGTGGAATCCTCTGCCAACTTAAAAAAAAAATCCTTTACGTCAAGAGAGTCCTTGAACTTAGAATAATAATGGCCAGCAGTCTCAGGGGAAATGTCTCTCCCAAAAGAACCCCACGGAGGAATAATGAACCTCCAATCCCACAGCATTCTCTCACTTAGGAAAAGATAAAGATTGAGAGCAATCTTTCACAAACACAAATGTGAAAGGTAAGTCACGGGGGATTGCATCCCTCCCTGGGGCTGCAAGCAGAGTGCAACATTTCTGCCCCTATGTGACAGGTACCTGTCCCACTGTGAGCTCTGTCTTGAGCCAGGAACAGAATTTTTCTACCAACCTTTTGATCTTTCAATAATCCTGGCATCAAGGGTATTATGTTCATCATGCTGTTCCGCCATCACCCTTATGCGGACTCAGGCAGGTTAGTGCTTTTGTTTGGGGTTGTCGAGTGGGTTTCTTCTCATAGTGACCCCGTGGGCAAGAGAATAAAACACTGCCCCATTCAGCGCCATCCTCACTGGCATGACGAGGCTTAGCCCCACTGCTGCCCTCCATCTCACTGTGAATCTTCCTTTTCCCTTTGACCTTCCCTGGAGCATGCAGTCCTTCTCCCGGGACTGGTCCCTCCTGATAACATATCAGAGATAACATCCTTGTTTCTAAGGAGCACCTGGCTGTGCTTTCAAGATGAAGGTTTTTGTTCTGGAAATTCATAGTGTATTCTTTATTCTTAGTGACTCCATAATTCAAAGGCATCAGTTCCTCTTTAGTCTTCTTTATGCCTTGTCCAGCTTTTACATGCATGTGGGAAATACCATGGCCTGCCTCAGGTGCATCTGAGCTGCATTTGAAGGCTTTTTAACAAGGTTTTTTTTTTGCAGAAGAATTGCCCAGTGCATATGCTCATATGGTTTCTTTTGCTGCTACTTTCTTGAGTATTAATTGTGAGCCCAAGGCAAAAGACATCCTTGGCAACTTCAATATTTACTTTGTTTCTAGTGATGCTTATGATGGGTTCAGTCATGAGGTTTCTTGTTTTTTTCTTTTGTTTTTGGGACATCACTGTCCTCTGGTGGTGGGAGTAGGAGGCCCAGCCTTGCTGCTGGATTTGAACCTCCAACCCAGTGGGCCACAGTCCTGCGCACAACCACTACGCCACCGGGGCTCAGCCTGGTTCTTGTTTTCTTTATGTTGAAGTGTAACTCCAAATGTCTTGGAAACTTATCAGTAAATGTTTCAAGACCTCTTTGCTTTTTTAAAAAACTATTTACAGGTTTTTATTTTGTTACTATTAATATATATTTTTAGTAAATCATTTTATTGGGGGCTCGTAAATTGCTTTTCACAATACATAAATAAACATACTGTGGCAGGCACCTTCACATGTCCACTGCCATCATCGTTCTCCAATCATCTGTCTTTTCTCCTGAGGCCCTAGTATTGGCTTTTCCATCCCTTCCCCCCATCCCCCTGCTCTCTTCTCCCCACCAACCCTCAATACTCTATAAACTATTATTATTCTGTATATCTCACACTGCCCGACCTCTCCCCCAACCCACTCCCCTGATGCCCATCCTTCAAATAGGAGCTTATTTGTAGATCCTTGCAGTTGGTTCTGTCTCTCTACCCCCCTCCTCTCTACCCCTCCATCAGATCCAATCTAACCACTGGCCCAAAGGGACTCACCCATCCTGGTTTCCCCATATCTCCAGCTCCCCTCTCCACCAGTGTGCCTTCTCCAGTCCATCTGCATTTGTAAGGTAGAGTTGGGACCATGATGGTTGGGGGGCGGGGAAGAAGGCTTCAGGAACTAGAGAAAACTTGTATGCATCATCACTGCCTGGCTGACCCTTGACTGATTTTGAAGACAATCAGCTGAGACCTCTTTGCTTTTTGTGAACAAGATTGTTGAATCCTCCTCCACTCTTGGTGACACATTCTTCATATGGTTCAGTTTCTTGAATTATTTACTCGGCATATGGCTTTATATATGATGAAAAGATATGACCCTGACTCACACCTTTACTGATTTTTAAAACTCACACCATTTATTTGTTTTGTTTGTATAAATGTTTCATGGTTTATGTACAGGTTCTGTATAAGCACAAATAAGTGTTCTATAATTCCCATTTTTACAAAATTCCCAAATTTTACCATCACCCTAACCTGAAGTTCAGTGTCCCCTAAGTACTTTTTGCTTCATTTTGGCCACTGGTGGTAAATGTTAATAAACTTTAGTCTTTATATTCCTATGTATTTGTGTGTATGCTATATATGTAAACACAGATATATATCGTAGTGTTAACCAAGAGCATACACACACATATATATACACCTGGATATGTATATATATGATACATGCTGATATGTATATATTCACACATGCATATATATACATGTCACATAGACATATATATGTCAACATGTATCAAAATTATGTTTTTCTTTGTACTATTTTGTTTGTATGTATGTATGTATGTTTGTATGGATAAACATCATTTTTGTTTCTATTTTATCCATTCACCTGTCGATATAAATTTGGCTGTTTATACTTTTTCTTTATTGTGGTCAGTGCTACAGTGACCATTGGTATACGGGGCTCTATTCTTTACATTAGCCATTTCATTTGATTTTCAAAATCCCTAGCCAATTTTACAGGTCAAAGAAACACTCAGAAGTTGGCTGCACACCCATGTTCACATATGGAAGCAAACTCTGGCCTGCTCCCCAGGTCTGTACCCTTAATCACTAGCATGCTTGGTGCCCTGGGAGACTTCAGTAAGTTCGTGGGATTTCCGAGTATCTCACCTCTTTGTAGAAGAAGTTGATTCTTGAGAGAGATGCAGTGGTCCAGGAGACATTGCTTGCACCATTTTGCTTGGCTGTGGATTACTGCTGCTCCTAACATCTTACTGAGGAGGTTCAGAGAGACTCAGAAGTGGTGGGCAGTAGGGATTCATGACAATGTATTATGTAACAACTTCACTCAATAGCATCCTTGCTCATCTCCTCTTTGACACCCCAAAAGGTTTTACTACACTCACTTTGGAGGAAATGTTTGACCGCATCTCTGGCAAAGACTCTGATTCCTCCCATGGCTGACAGTGTTTGTAAGCCCATGCTCCTCAGGATCTGTCTCTTATGTGAGGCTTTGACTGGCTAAACTGCCCCTATGTCATTCTAATTGAGTTCTGATTTGTCTCTTTGGATGGAAAGCATTAAGAGTTGCTTTGCTAGATCAGAAGGAGTAAAACCATCTGTCCAATAGGGTCTACTGATGCTGCAGGAATCCAGGGTCAGATCAAATGGAAGTGAGGATGACATGGTGGCCAGACTTGAGTGCCTGAGTGGTTGCTGCTCCTGAACTTCCTCCCTTGCAAAATCAATCAAGGAATGGTCCCTCACTTCATCCCATTTTCAGATATTTAGAAGTCCTGTCTAGCTGTCTGTCGTGCTTTTATATCAGTTTGGTCTGGTCATTTTTTGAGTCTGTTGCTTTGCTCTCTTGAAGGCTGCCAACTGTCCTTCTACCTCTGCCCTTTGAGCAACATAGGGGCCCTTCTGAATATATACAGTTCCTGAGTGGTTGAAATGGTTGACATGCTCAGGTGTTTAAAAAAAAGTTGAAGTTTTAGATCTACACATCGGTTCCTCAGAAGTAAGACCCAGTGAACTGCTTGTGAAAAACAACCCCTGGAAAACCCTGTGAGGAGCAGGTCTATTCTGACACACATAGAGGTGCCAGGTGTCAGAGTTGACTCAATGGTAACTGTTTGTTCCCACCCACCTCATGAATATATAGCCTAGGTGTCTTTAGAAGCCAGTTACTAGATTTATAATCATGAGGGGGAGGAAGAAAACATTTAGAGATACTGAGTTCAAAGTTAAACTGATGGCAATGAATAGAGATGAGCGAGCCTGTTTCTCACCTTTTCATCCTAGGGAATGGGAAGATGGTTTAAAGGTTTCCCTGTAGAATCCCTAGAGGTGGTTCTGGAGGATCTGCTTCTTACCTAGCTGCCTCTCCGGTGGAATGGTGTGCTTCACCATTCATCCAACAAAGGTTTAACACTGTGACCTGCAAGCATAGTGCAATTGAGCATAACCATAGCAAAAAAAAATAGCCTTCAGTATGTACTACAACACAAGAAAAGAAAAAGCTTCCCAACAGAACCAAGAGACAATATCATGATAAACAGAAAAGATTGAAGTTATGAAATATTTAATTTTCCTTGAGTCTATAATTAATGTTCATGGAAGCAGCAGTCAAGAAATCAGGTGGTGCATTACTCTGGGAAAATCTGCTGCCCAAGACTTCTTGAAAGTATTAAAGCATGAATATGTCATTTTGAGGTATAAGGTGCACCTGACCCAAGTCTTGGTTTTTTAAAATAGTTTCATATGCAAAGGAAAGCTTGACAATGAATAATGATGATCAAAGAGAATTGATGCCTTTGAATACTGAAAGTTTGGTCGACTGTCAGAAGAACAAACAAATCTGTGTCGGAAAAAAGGCAGTTAGGCTATACCTTAGAACCTAGGATGGTGAGACTTAGTCTTAGGTACTTTGAAATTGCTGTCAAGAGGGATCAATCCTTGGAAAAAGGACACCATGTTGGTGAAGTAGAAGTGCAACAGGAAACAAGGAAGACCCTCCAGGAGATGGACTGACTCAACAATGAGCTCAAACCTAACAGCAGTTGTGAGGGTGGGGCAGGACCAGGCAGTGCTTTGCTCTGTTGTGCATAGACATGCTATGAGTCAGAACAGATGTCATGGCACTTAACAAGAATAAGAACAACAACTGAGTGAGCATTTATTGAGCAGTTACGCTGGCAGAGTCATTGTGCTAAGTGCTTTATTTGGTTCTTTAGTTCATCCTTACCATGCCTTCATTGTCGTTAGGTTCCTTTGGGTTGGTTCTGACCTATAGTGACCCATATACAAGAGAAGAGAACACAGCCTTGTCCTTTGCCATCCTCACAACTTCCTATGCATTAGCCCATTGTTGCAGCCACAGTGTCAGTCCATCTCCTTAAGGGCCTTCCTCTGGTTCACTCTCCCTGTACTTTGCCAAGCATGATGTCCTTCTTATGTCCAAGGTATATAAGATAAGGTCTTGCCATCCTTGCCTCTAAGAAACACTCCAGTCATACTTTTTGAAAAGCAGATTTGTCCTCTTATTGAACCATGGTACTTCCAATATTCTTCTCCAGTGCCACACTGCAACTGCATCAGTTCTTCAATGGTCTTCCATATTCAATGTCCAACTTTCACATGCATTGTGAAGCAATTGAAAATAATGAAGCTTGGGTCAGGTACATCTTAGTCCTCAAAATAACATTGTTACTGTTCAATACTCTAAAGATGTCTTATGCAGCAGATCCACCTACTGTAACTTGTCTTTGGATCTTTTGACCACTGTGTCCATGAGCGTTGATTTGGATCTCAGGAAGACTAAAATCCTTGACAGCCCTAAACTTTTTCTCCATTTATCATGATGTTACCTATTATGAAGGCCTCAGCTCCCCACTTCAGAGGAAGTAGCCACTGAAAACCTTATGCATGTTCTCATAAAGCAAGTCAAATAATGGTTCTATTACAAGTGAGAAAATGAATTCTATCAAGGGAAATAGTTCTCACCACAGTTAAGTGCTAATCCTGGATTCAAATTCAAGTCACTTGAACCCAGAGTCTACTTATTTCTGTTATTTCCTCCAGAGTCTTTCAAGCCTTCCAATTCTCCTCAGGATATATGTCCAGAAACATTTACTGACAATCCATGGCAGTAAATGACTGTTCATTGAATTTAGAATTTTTTATCAATGGGTCTACAGAAGACAATGTCTATCTTTCAATAGATCTTGAAGAGGCAGTTACCTATGCATCTGAGGCCCCATAATACTATTTGTATTTGAATATTATTTTATTGTGATTAAGTATATATAAAATATATTTGTCAACTCAACATTTATTTTACTTGGACAATTCAGTGCCATCGATTACATTCATATGTCATACAACCATTGCCTCTATCCATTTCCAAATGATTCTATCACCATGAAGAGAAATTCAATGCTCCGCAAGCCAAGATTCCCTCGGGCTTTCTCCCTTGCACCCCTGAAAACCCTGACTAAACTTTGGTCTCTGTAAATTTTCCTATTTCATATTAATGGGATCATACAATTTTAATACCTTTCTGATGGACTTATTTCACTCAATATTATGTTTCCAGGATTCACCAGTGCCATAGTATGTATCAGGACTTCATTTCTCTTTATGACTGAGTAATGTTACATGGTAGGTATATTCCACAGGAGCTGACCTTTATGCATTAATCTGTTTATGAACATGTGTTGTTTTCACTATTTGGCATATGGCACACTGCTTCAGTGACCACTGGTGTAGCAGTTTCTGTTTGTGTTTCTGATTTTAGTTCATTTGGGGGTATACTTCAGATTAGAATTGCTAGGTCATATGGGAGTTTATGGATATGTATTTGAATACTTGTAATTTATTTGTTATGTTGGATTTTTGTTGACTGGTGTCTTCTATATAAGGCTCTGAGTCAACCAAGGTCACACCATTAGCTCAGTCATCTTTGGATCCTCTTGTCTGTGACATGGCCTTTTTCATCATCAGGAGATGATGGTGTCTATTTGAAGCCATTTGCTAGTCCACTTACAGAATGAGTGCTATTTTTATGAGAAGTGGTTAGCACAATAATGTTGTGTTAGTGAAATCTGGGAAAGCAAAATTGTGGTTTTTGTGTATTCTCTGTCTCAGAACTCATAGTTCTTCACAGGCCTCAAGATAGCAGAGGGGAATTGAGGGCAGTGGGGAAACAATTTAGTCCAATAGACCCTGGGGCGATCAAATTGAGGCCTTCACTCTAAGTTGTTTAAGGGAACGAGATCGCCTTGCTGGGAGAAGAGACAAAATGATAGGAACCATCCACTTATTTCTTTTGCCGCCGTCTCCTCCCTGCCAGATCTTCCCCCTTTAGTTTCCAGAGAGGGTCTCCTCAGGGTCCTGATGATCTCTTTGGGGGGTGTGCCTCTGGTGAGAAACATGCTGTCATGACATTCCTTGAACCACAACTTGACCTCAGGATGTTTCCTCCAATGGTGTTTATTTGACAAAAAAGCCAGAGAAATGAGCTAGGTCCTGAGAGTATTGGAAGAAGTGGTCTGTGCATCTTACTCGCTTGTGAACAGCACAATCTTCCTGCAGGTTGTGTCACCAGAAATGGGGATGATCTCTCATGAACATACTTCTTCAGAGAGCTGTTTGTCAGAGGCAGAAAGCACATGGTTCCCAGCATGGACTTTGATGCAACTGCTTGAGTTCAGATCCCACTTCTGCCCCTGACTGTGTGATTCTGGGCAGGTACTTAATCTCTCGGTGTCACTGTGTTCTCATTCATAAAGATAAGGTAGTAATACACTTATTTCATGGGCTGGAGCACCTTGTAAAGTGAATTAATAATATACAGGAAGTATTTGGCACCATGCCTAGCACAGCCTGGGTCCATTAAAATGTTTTCTATTCTCATTATGATTTCATATTGGCTCCACTGATTTATCTTGCTTAGTCAGACAAAGTTTCATAATACTAGGAATTTGAAAAACCTTCATGGGCACATCTTTATGACCAGTAACCAATTGTTGCATTTTGTTCTGTGACTAATCCATGTCATTTAGAATATCAAACTGAACATTTGTTCTTTCTTTGCCTTCCAAGGCCAAAAATCTCATTGCTGTTAAGTAGTCTCTGAGCCAGGAGGCTCCGGGTGTGTCTGTTAGAGTAGGTCTGTGCCTGATGGGGTTTTCAATGGCTGGTTTTTGGAAGTACATATCCAATCCATCCATCACTCCTGGGTAGACTTAAACCTCTAGCCTTTGGTTAGCAGCTGATTGCATGAACTCTTTGCACCACCTAGGGGGTTTCTCCCTAAAACAGGGGTCAGCAGGTCTTAGAGAACTCCTACCCATCAACCACAAAAGGTTATTGACGGAAGATCTCCACTGGCCCTCATCTGCCTGAGACAGTGTCAGTTTGTCTTGCTTTCTGGTATTAATTATTAAGGGCAGAGGCTGACATTCTCAAAAGTATCCTCATTTGCATGATACATGATATGACCCCCTTTAATAAGAGGCATCCAGATAAATAGAATTCAACATAACTTTAAAAATGGATGGAGTGCTTGCTTCTGGAGGTTGAAGTACCCTGAGGTTATAACCCAAGATGGCCAATGAAGGAAATTTCCTTCACTTGATTTAAAAAGGGCCAGGCAGGTCAGGGAGTTAGGGTCCACTTTTCAGTGGAACTGTGAAGGTTGTTGGTATTGTCTAATTTATTCTGGAAGAGAAATCTGGAGTCCTCTTTTTAAAAATAAGAGAACTCCCACATTTTAGATGTTTGATACCAAATGAGGAGTCTGTAGGTAGTGCAAATGGTTAATGCTCTTGCCAGCAGTGAAAGGCTTGGAATTTTGAGTCAACACAGATGCACTTCAGAAAAAAGGCCTGGCCACCTACTTCCCCTAAAGTGACCAGATTTTAAATGGGACACCATTGACCAGGGGGTGGGGGTGGGGGGTTCTCGATTAAAAATTTGGTTTATCTGGAGCAAGAAAAATTTTCATAGAATGCAAAAATAGTATTGTAATATATTTATTTTAATTTTAAAACACTGTACTGCAGGACATGGACAAATTGTTTAAAATCAGGACATCTGGTTACCTTACAAGGATCCAAGCAGCCATTGAAAATCTTAAGGGTGCAGATAGCTGGTTCACCAAATGGAAAAGTCAGAATTCCCTGTGGGTCACACTCAGATTGCTGTGGTCTGCCTGGGGGTGGGATGTCATCATTTTGCGACCTTTGGTTTTAGCCCTAAATCTCTTCTTCCCATTTTTAGGTTGTTGCATGCATCTATTATATTCCTGTAGCCTCTCTCCACTCCACCCCTTGCCTTTAATTGAATCAAATGAAAGCATTAGATGGAAGTCTCAGCTCCAGTTCTTCATATTGACTTAGGCAACAAATGAAGGTTTGCTAGGGCCCAGTACTGACCTGGGCTCTGGGCCTCCAGCCCATACTCTGAGGTAGTCTACCATTTTGCATCATGCTGTGAGAAAAGTTGTGTCAGTTCCATGGGCAAATGTGGCTTCTTGGCAGTAGCATAGACTTCTCGGTGCTTACCTTGATACTTGTGTCTCATCTACTAAGCAGAGGGTATGGTAGGATTGTGATAAACATGCACTCTATTTCACTTGTCAGCTTGCTAAATTTCTTTGTAGCCCCCACATCAATCATTGCAGAGCTTTGGCAGACATGTGCAGAATGACAGAAACGTTGGAGTTACCCAATAGGCATGTTCCCCTGGAGTGGAACAAGGAGACTCTGTCTTCGTGACTGAGCCCTCCAACTGTAAACAAGCGTCCTTGGTCAGCATTTCAGGTAGTGCTATGATCCACACTTTTGTGTGGGCGATTTTACAGGTTAAAAATGGCTACCAAGTGTAGTGCTAGAGTTCTGTCTAGTGTTTCTAAGCTCAAGATGGTGTCGTGTTTCTTATGGAGAACCTCTTTTCAGTCATGAGTGTTGTTTGCTGTGAGTCCAGTGCTAATTCATGAATGGTATTCTTTATCGAATTTGTTTTTGATGTTAGTTGCTGTTGAGTTGGCTTTGGTTCTTGGACACCTTAGTGTAATCATGAAATGTTGCCCAGGCCCCTGCTATCTCTGATTTTTGGTGTATTTGAACCTATTTTTGAGGTTACTGTGTGAACTTTCCCTCATCTTCTCTTTGCTAAAGAGACACCCATACAATAAGGGGAAGTTCTAATGGTTGATAAAAATGTTGTGACCAGAAACTTTCAGAAACCTCACCCTGAATATATGCTGAGAATGATGATTCAGAATTTTCTAATCCAGTGTTCATGGTGACATGATACAGTGAGTGATAAGAATAGACTGTACTCTACTTGAGCAGCTGGCATCTGTGGATTCTTGGTAATTATGAGAGCCTAGAGAAGTGTGTTAAGCCACGTTGACTAGAGTAACAAATCCAGAGACACTCACACATGTGTAAGAGAGAGTTTTATATCAAAGAGTAATTGTATATTAAGAAAGCATCCCAGCTCAGTCCAGATCAAGTCTATAAGTCTGATATTAGCCCATATATCTGATACTTGTCTATAAATTTCTCTTTAGACTCATGTAACTCATGCAATGATGTCAATTGCAGGGAGATCACAGACCATGAGTAAGTCTTATGGATCCAGTAGCAGTGGAAGCATCTCAGCGCTGGCGTGGGTTTCCATGTGGCTCCTCCAGCTCCAAGGTTCTGGTTCCATCAGTGTATCTCTATGTGACTTGTCAATGGGAATGTCAATCAGAGAGCATGTTCCATCTCCAGGGAGGACAGGAGTTCCCAGAATCTTTAGGAGAAGGCCATGTCCACACATAGACGTCAATGACTATGATCTGATTGACTGGCTAGGTGTTAGCCCTTAACTCAAGTTGACAGATTATGTTACTGCACAAGAATATGGGGCTGGGAATGAAGAGCAGGGTACAAGTAGTTGGAGGGAGCATGGTTCTGAGGCTTCTAGGATTCTGCGTTGTGACTTGAGGTCATACCAGGCCAGAATGGGCAGGTGGGTTGCCATTGTGGCGTGGAAGGCCTTAGCTAAACTTTTGACACACAAGTCCCTCAGCATCCCCAGTGAGGTAAAAAGAAGCTGACTCTTTGCTACTGGCTGGGAGTAAGGGTGGGAGGGAGCATCTCTGGATTTAGTGAGACAGTGGGATTTGCTGGGTAAGAAGGAGACCGACTTGTCTGTTTATCGAAGAACAAGTTAGCGATCTCACTGTACCTTTGGGTCACTCTCTTCAGAAGAGTGTCATTGTTAGTTGCTTTGAAGTCAGTTCCATCTTGGGAGGCCTTAGAAAACATTGCCTGGTCCAGCATCATCTTCATGGTCATCAGTATGAGGACCCCATTATTATGGTGGCCCTTCTTTAGTCATATCTTGAGTGCCTTTCAACTTGGGGGTGGGGTTCATCTTCTAGCATGGTATCAGAAATATTTAGTTGTAACACACAGAGTTTTCTTTGGATAATTTCCAGAAGTAGATCATGCAGGTTTTCATCTCCCTTAGTATGGAAGTCGCATGGGCAACCTTTCAGGTATGTGAAATACTGGTAATATCGCTTCCAGTGTCATACAAGCCACCTCCATGCAACAAACTGATGGGTGGTGGCTTCACAAGTACTGGAATGAAATGACTCATGCATTTTCCCACCCGAAGCCAGCCTTGTAATATCAAAAGCCCAAATAAGAAGGGAGCCTTCATAGTAAGGGTGGTGGTGTGTGATGCATTGCTCGGTAGTTTGAACCCATCAACTGCTCTGCAGGAGAAGGATAAGGCCTTCTACTCCTGTAAAAGATTTGCAGCCTGGACATACAGCCCTACATATAAGTTCCCTATGGATTGGGATAAACTTGATAGTAATGGGTTGGGCTGGGTTTAATGTGAGGGTGGTATATATTTAGCTTGCAGATTTGGTCTTGTTCTTGGTCATGGTTGGTTGATCAGCTAAGCTTCATAGGGACTGTATTCATTAGGCTTGAGGTAGTAACCTGAACTGGATTCTGAGACTTAAGACTTGTTCCACTTATCTGCTGTCCCCAATGCTCTCCCTAAAAGTCATTTAAATTGAGGACAAAGCTCTTAGTAAGACAAGTTCTCCCTTTTCTCTTTGCAAATGAAATAGACTGGCCTT
>PVJH01012066.1:0-65837 GCA_004026705.1 Nesogale talazaci
TATACCCCACTTTCCTTCCACCCATCTGGTAACTCCCCTCTCACTACTGATTCTGAGGGGTTCATCTGTCCTGGGTTCCCCATATTTCCAGTTCCCATCTGTGCCAGTGAACCACTTCCAGTCCAGCTGTATTTGTAAGGTAGAACTGGGATCATGATGGTTGGGGGGAGGAAGCATGTAAGAACTAGAGGAGAGTTGTGTGTGTCATCCCTACTTCACTGCACCCTGATTGGGCATCTTTTCCCTACGACTCTTCTGTAAAGGGGTGCCCAATTGCCCACAAATGGGACTTGGGTCCCAATCCTGCTCTCTGCCTCATTCATAGTGGTGTGATTCTTGTTCTTTGATGCTTGATACCTGCTCCCTTCTACCCCTCGTGATCACACAGGCTGGTGTGCTTTTTCCATGTGGGCTTTCCTGTGATGTGCAAATAACACAACTTGGCTTATCAAAAGTCAGAAGGATATGAGGCACTTGCTGTTTTAAATTTTTAAATCACCAACAAACAAACAAAAAAACACCTGAAGTCTTCAGTATAGCTTACAACTCAAGGTAAATAAAACAAAAATTCTCACAACTAGAAATCATGATAAAGGAAGAAAAGTTTGAGGTTGCCAAGGATTCCACTTACTAGGACAGAGAACCAAAGTTCAAAGACACAGCTGTCATAAAACGTCAACTGATGTACTACACATCTACTGTTAGAAACAAAACAATAACAACCCTTCCTCCCCCTTAAGGTATTAAATAGAAAATATATCACTCTGCGGAGTAAGATGTGCCTGATCTAAGCCATGGTATTTTCTTTTCCCTCATATGCATGTGAAAATGGGATAATAAATAAGAACAGAGGAAAATGGATGCATTTAAATTATGGTTATTCTGAAGAATAATGGATAGAACTTTAATTTCCAAAAGAAAAAGAGACTTGTCTTGGAATAAGTACACCAGAATGATGCTTAGAAGCAAGGGTGGTAACAGTTTCTCCCTCGCACTTTTGACATAGAGTGCCCAATTCCTGGAGCATGACTTCTTGCTTGACGAAGGAGAAGGTCTGTGAAAAGAAAAAAGGCATCAAGGAGACTTGCACAGTGACTGCAGCGATAGGCTCACATCACCAAATAACCTCTGAAGGGGAAATAAAAGAAAAAATGAATGTTCCCATTGGGAAATGCTGCCATAAAACAAGAGTAAATTGCAATAACTGCAATTACTTATCACTTTCAATATTTATGCATATATATATTTGGTTTATTTGTATTGATCAGAATTGACATTAATATCATTATTTTCCTTAATAATGAGAGTTATGAAAGTATTATTTTGGGAAATTATCTATTATTCTTTTATCTATTTGGGACATCCACTGAATAATGGGTTGGCATCACATGTCAAAAAGTTTGGATTTTTCTAACACTAAGTATAAAATCAGCAGATAATTCCAGCTCATTCTATCAGGTAATAGTTTACTTTAAACAATCAATTTTTACTTTGCTTTTGAAAATTAAAAAAGAATGCAAAATATCTATTCATATATACAAGCTTTACAGACAAATCCAAGTAGTTCAAACACTTGAGCTGATTGCAAGCATTAATCTCCACAACTTTCCTCGATATCTATTATAATTAAACACAAATATATATTTATGAGTAATTAATTGTGGTAAATGATACTTGGCAAAGAGATCAGCTGCTACTAATTTAACAGGAGAGCAGTACCTATCTCCTTAAATCATAACAAAATCACAAGAATAAAAATAATGAATTTGGATGGTCAAAGCAATTTTCTTATTTTACTAAAGTGTGTTTGAATATAATGAATGTTGTTTGTATGATTTCTTGGTACAAAAATACTAATTATGGGTTCTACTCAAGATGATGCCAAGGTAAGCATTATTTCAAGCCCCGGAGATATGGGTCTGCATTATTTCAAGCCCCGGAGATATTGGTCCATATATCAGGAATTTCCCTTCAGCTGGGTAACCTTTATGTGCCTTACCACCAGCCACTGCCTCCTCTACCCCTATTCTGCCCTGGCTTGATAGCTGCCACTGGAATATGACAGCTATAGCATAAAGCTCCCCAAGGCTGGAACTGACCACCACATAGGAGTGGTCCACTCAAAGCTCCTATATGGGAGAGCTACACTGGGCTCCCACAATTCCCCTCTGTACAAAGGACTGGCAGCGACTGTCTGCAAGTTCTGCTCCCTCCCTGCAGCCACCCAGGGCCCCAGGGAAAACCTATAGCAGATCTGATTGCCTGAGGCTGGGTGTACCCAGAGCCAGTACCTGAGTCCCTGCTGCCCACTAAGCTATCCCGCTTCTCTGGTCAGTGGGGCCCAGTCTGCACCATGACAAGGGTCCCATCCACAAGGAGCAGTTGTGCACTTCCCCTCCACCATTTCCCCTGTGATCTGTGCCACACTTTGCCTTCTTCTTAGCAACAGGAGTTTGAGTGGTGACCTGGGCCAGTGGGAACTTGATGTTAAAGGAAATGAGCCCTTCCCTACTTGCTGCCGTCGGCTGTCATGACTTATTTGTTCAGGCACACTGCACACCACTTTACTAAGCAGCTGGAATCTGAGTCACGACAGGGGCCTTACAGACCTGAGCACACTGTGAACTTGCTACTAACCTGTCTAAAGTGGATATTGATAACTGGACTTTTCAAGCCCTCCTTTTGCAGACACTGAACCTGGCCCTTCCAGGCACACCACACACCATTTCTGCCTTAGTGGCAGGAGTTAAAATTGTAGAGTGTGGTCTTACAGTGCTCACAGTACGAATTTGTCTGGACCAAGGGAAGACCGAAAGTGAGACTGGAGTTTTTAAAACTTGCAGCCTGCAGCTGCCACACCTGATGTGCACCACTCCTGGCTCAGTGGTGGGAGTCTGAGTCATGGATAGGAAGGGGCCTTAGAGACCTTTAGTGCAAACTTGTCCAGAGCGGCGGAAAAGCAGAGGTAAGAACCCAACCTTGAAGACCCAGTGCTGGCTGCTGAGCCCAGAGGTGCAGGCACTAGAGTCAAAAACCAGAGCCTTACAGGCTCACCTCCAGTTATCTCTCCCAGAGTCATAGACTGCATCTTTGCAGGCCCATGCAGTGAGTGGATCAGTGAAGAGTGCATCTTAGGCCCCGAGGGCATCCTTGCCTCACACTTTCCCTAGTTCTGGAAATACAGGTGACCAATTACCCAGTTCTGGCAGCTCATGTGGGTCACATCACCTTAGGTTGGATCAGAACCCCCACCCACCCTGTGGTCTCGTATAGTCCTATCACTGTATCAAAGCTATCCATAAGTCAAATTGAATTCCCCATAATTATCCTTAATGGTGCTCAATATCTCTTACTGCAACTAATTTTTGAGTCACTGCAGCACCTTCCTACACAGGAGCCAAACCAAACTCCAGAGTAGGCCACAAACAGCCCTTGAAAACACCATTTCCAATCACACTGTTAAAGTATGCATGGTCTCTTGGTATCCCAGAAATATGATGCCCACTTCTTTGAAATCATCATGTAAACAACAGCATACCACGTCAGTCTCAATAAGTGAACAAGAAAGACAAGCCCCATCAACAGAACTAACGATACTCATAGAAGAATCTGACATGGATCTCCCACGAAAAGAAATTTTCAGAAGACTGTTTGGAATAATACAGGAGATGAGGGAATCTACACAGATTAAGGATGCAATGATAGAGGGGTTGAAGTCCACAATAGAGGGAATAAAGTCCATGAACCAAAGGGAAATAGAGGAGTTAACAGAGGAAGTAGCGGAAACTTCACACAAGATCACTGATATCATGAATAGACTAGAGAAGGCTGAGAAGTGTATCAGTGATTTTTAAGATAACCAGGCAGACCTCAGCAAATGAAAGAACAATCACACAAGATAATAAAAGATGTGGAAGAAAATCTGAGTTCAATTACCAATGTTATGAAAAGAACGACACCCAAATTATTGGTTTATCAGAACAAGACAAAGTGAAGAAGTCAACAGCTAACTTAACAAGGAATTTCCCCACCTTAATGAAGGAAAATCAGTCACTCATGCAGAAAGGAGAGAGTACACCAATTAAACTAAATCCCCAGTAGTTAAACTACCTAACTTCAAGGAAAAAGAGAAAATCCTAAGAGCAGCAACAAAAGGGAAAATGGTCACATACAAGGGCTCTCCAGTAAGAAAATGAGCAGACCTATTAGTAGAAACCATGAAGAAGAGGAGAGAGTGGACTAATATCTTCCAGAAACTGAACAAAGTCATGCCTCCCTTAGGATCTTTTACCCTGCAAAATTATCTATTAAGATAGAAGGAGATATATGAGTTTTTCAGAACAGTGAAAAACTTAAAGAATGCAATGTGAGACAACTAACCCTGAGGAAGAGCCTTGGCAACTCACTGTGGCCAGAAGACTAGCATCCACCAAGTATAAACAGGAGAACATCATATGGCCCAACTCCAGCCAGAAGTCATCCACCACCAATCACCAAGAAAAAATGGCCACAGGAGGAAAAGTTGGCAAAAAAGAAGCCCCCCACAAAAACATAGCACAACAATAAAAAGGGTGAAAGAAAACATCCAAATCAAAAGGCACGAGATGTGAGCAATGAACTCACAGATTGGGATAATAACTCGATGTTAATGGCCTCAACTCCTACATTCAAATAAAAAGGCTTGTAGATTGGTTTGGAAAACATAACCCATCAATCTGTTGCCTGCAGGAAACATATGTTTAACACAGACAAGACCAAAGTAGGAATAAAGGCTGGAGGAGGATATACTAAGCAAATGGTGACTCCTCAAAAATAGCAGGAGTTTCAGTCTTGATCTCAGACAAAATTGATCTCAAGGTTCAAATCATTAAAAGGGATAAGGAAGGGCATAATGCTGAAAGGATCACTTCACCAAGAACCTGTGAGGATAGTAGACATATAAGTGCCAAATGAGAAACCTGTGAAATTTGTCAAAAAGACAATTTAAACATGAAAAAAGATATCACAGACCCAATAATTATAGTAGGGAATTTATTATACCACTTTAGAAGAAAGATCATTGGGAAGGAAATTCAACAAGGAGACTGACTGTGGAACTAAACACTACAATTAGGTAACTAGATCTGATAGACATATTTAGAGTTTTCCATCCAAATTTAAAAAAAATAAACATTCTTCTCAAGTGCACATGGCACATTTTTGAAAATAGGCCACATGTTGGGACACAAGTCAAGACTAGGTAAATTCAAACACATTGAAATTATACAGACTTCCTCTGATCACCATACCATAAAGCTGGAGATCAATAGAAGGGTGACCAAGAAAACAAGGACAAACAAAATGGAGGATGAATAATGAAGTTCTGAGTATGAGAGGGTACTGACCCAGATAAGAGAGGAGATCAAAAGTTTCTAGAAGCTAATGAAAATGAGAATATGTTGCATAAAACCTTTGCGATACAGCAAAAGCAGTCATCATAGAGACTATGCTTTACTCAAAATCACTGCTGCGCACATGAAACATGTCTTCTCATGGGAAGAACTGGAGGAAATTTTGCTAACTGAAGTCTGTCAATCACAAAAGGAGAAATACAGCATGAGTGCCCTGAGGTAAGTGCAATCAGCATGGTAGGAATTGAAGAAAAGATTCCTATATCATAACATTTGGGCTGAGATATAGGGAAACTGGAGGTGGTTGAACCAAATCCAAGGAGGAACAAGTTGGTCCAGCAGAGTAATGGAGGATGAGTGGAGCGGGGGAAGAGAAAAATGGGGTTTGAAAGTGAAAGGATACTGGAGGGTAACAAGGTCCTAACCCACACAGGAAGAGAGTACTAGTCTTGTCGCCACAGAATCTGGAGTGGGCATGCAGACCCTACCACAAAGCACCCAATCATGAGGACAGCATGGGTACATGGAAGAATGCATAAAAGGAAAGAGCTATAGGGTGGTCCCAACCAGAGCCTGACTGACCCTCCCCACCTCCCTGGAATTGGGTGTGGCAGGGAACAGGGTGTGAGGAAGGGCTGGCATGCTATACCCACATGTATACAGGCTGGAAGGGACAAAGAGAGGTGGACTGGTCCCCATGCTGGCCCATGAAATTCAGAGGACAATATCCCTGCGGGAAGCTAACGGGTCACACATAGGACTGGGCAAACAGCACAAGAAACTTGTCATGCTCTCTCCTTCCTAAAGCAGCCAGAAACAGAGGACATTTGAAGTGTCACATGGGGAAGCAATAAGGTCTGAGGCCCTAAAATGGAGTGAATCAAGAAGGGAGCATTCTTAGATGTACAACTGGGAGGAGAGAACAATGGGACTGAAGATTCCTGGAGAACATGGGAGAGGGGGAGGGAAGTAGGTGGCGTGAGCGGGTTCAGGGATGGGAGCACAACAAGTAGTCCAGAATTGGTGGCGAGGACGGTGTGGGTGGCCTGGCAGGGCTAAAGCAAGGTTAATGTAATTGAGAAAATGTACTGAAACCCAATTGAAGGCTGAGTATGACAGTGGGACAAGAGGAAAGTAAAAGGAGATAGAGGAAGGAACTAGGAGGCAGAGGGCATTTATAGAGAAATACACGCATGCTTGTATGTAAATTTAATTATTTATGATGAGGAGGAAATAAATCTGGGTACATATATTTATCATTGTCCTAAGGTAACAGATGGAATTTGGACCTCCACCCAAGTATTCCCTTAATGCAAGGACACTTTGTTCAATTAAACTGATAATCCATGGTGCTCACCTGTCTGATATGATCACTGAAGACAAATAGGTGCCAAAGCAAATGTGGTGAAGAAAGCTGATGGTGCCCAGCTATCAAAATATATAGAATCTGGAGTCTTAAAATCTGAAAGATAAGCAAACGGCCATCTAGCTTAGATGTAGCCAAGCCCACCCAGAAAAAACGCACAAGTCAGTGTGATTATAAGGTGTCAAAAGAATCTGGTCTTAGGTATCAAACAGGAAAAAAAAAACATATCACTGTGTGCTCATCTTCCTGAGATGATCGCTGAGGACATGAGGGGCATGAGCAAGAGTGTGAAGAAAGCTGAGGGCACCCAGCTATCAAAAGATATAGCATCTCAGATCTTAAAAGCTTAAAAGTAAACAAGTGGGCATCTAGCTGCAGAGCAACAAAGCCCACTATGGGAGAAGCACACCAGCTTTTGTGACCATGAGGTGTGGAAGGAATCAGGAATCAGGCTTCAAAGAACAAATATCATATCATTGTGTGCCCAATCTATCAATATGATTGCTGAAGACAAATGGGTGCAGAGGCAAACATGGTGGAGATAGTTGATGGTGCTTAGCTACCAAATAATAAAGCATTTAAGGTCTTAAAGACTTGATGGTAAACAAGTGGACATCTAGCACAGAGGCAGGAAAGCCCACATGGAAGAAGCACATCACCTTGTGTGATCACTAGGTGTTGAAGGGAATAGGGATGAAGCATCAAGTGCAAGAATCACATGATTACAAATGAGGGGGAATTCAGGGAGGGGACCCAAGGTCCTTTTGTGGACAATTGGACATCCCCTACAGAATGGTCACAGGGAGGAGATGTGCCAGTCAGGGTGCAGTGAAATAATGATGAAACATACAACTTTCCTCTAGTTCTTAAAGGCTTTCTCCTCCCAATTATCATGATCTCAATTCAACCATAAAAATCCAGCTAAATTGGAAGAGGTACACTGGTACAGATGGGAATTGGACATACAAGGAATCCAGGACAGATGAACCTGTCCTGGTAATGAGAATGAAAATACTGGAAGGGTGAAGGGAAGGTGGGGTAGAGAAGGGAAGCCAATTACATACCCTCCTACCTGGAGGCTGGACAGCAGAGGAGTGGTTAAGGGGAGATGTTGGGCAGTGTAAAGTATGATAAAACAATAATAATTTATACATTATCAAGGGTTAGTTAAGGAGGGGTGGCTGTAGGGAGGGGAAAAAATGAAAAGCTGATATCAAGGGCTCAAGTAGAAAAGCAAATGTTTTAAGAATGATGATGGCAGAAGTTTTGTGAAGATGCTTGGCACAATAGATGCAAATATACATTGTGATAAGTGACATACGAGCCCCAAATAAAATGATTTTAAAAATACAAGTTATTCTGACAATTTAAGACAGTAGTGCTCAACTTTCCTAATGCTATGACCCTTTCATATCATTTCTCATGTTGTAAAGCTCCCCAACCATAACAATACTTTTGTTGCTACTTCATAACTGTAATTCTGCTACAGTTATGAATTTGATGACCTCTGTGAAAGGGTTGTTCAATCCCTAAATGGACTGCAACACAGCGGTGAAGAACCGTTGGTCTAAGGTAAGAGAAATATTATCAAATTGACTATGTTATAAAGATATATCGGCAGAAAACAAATTCTGAAATGGGTAACAATAATCTTTATAAAAACAACCACATTTTAAAAATGTATTTGATAAAATGTTAAAATTATAAAACTTGTGATAATGTAGCATCAATGCTTTCTCTTTAGTACTGAAATATTTAGTCATTTTCATTAAAGTTAGAAATAGACTTTAAATAATTTCATTTTTATAAAATTAATAAATAGTAAGTACATATAGAGATACTTATGTTTATATCAGATCTAAAATAAAGCAATATATTAATCTGTTTATAGCAATTCTATTATAGTATAATTATAGTTAAATTTTATTTTTCTATAACCTTTTTACCAAATTTAGTATGATTTATTTACTTATAAAAATGTTATAAAAGAGATAGGGTTGCTATGATTGGAATTGACTGGGTGATTGATGTGTGAATCTGAGTTCAAATTTGAAGAAATGCTTGTTTGCACCCTAGACCTAAAAAGACAAGAAATCTTTTTTTTTTTTAAAGACTAGGATAGAAGTTAGGGGAAAAAGAAAAAAAGATGAGCATTGGTAAAGAAAACAGATGCAGAAAAAAAAGAAACTAGATCACAACATTACTTCCAGACAAGGAATGAGTATATTCCAAGAAAAATTAGAACATTATATGGAGCAACAAGAACCATCTGACCTGGTAACAAACTCCAAATGAACCATGGGTTGACATTTTTGTCCATTCAGGGAGTCGATGGACATCCAGAGCAAGGCTTGTCAACAAGTGATGTTTCACCTTTTTTGAAATGAGAAAAACACATCTGCACTTGAGTTTTTCCCTTAGCACTATCCATGTAAGCTGTATTCAACATCACAACAGTTTCTGTGGCATTTTTCCTAAACAGGAAATAATTTCACAGTTGCATGCTGTTCTCGTAAATGGGCCCTCACAATGAACAAGGTTTGAGAAAAAAACTTTTTATGAAAATTCACTGTGACTAGAAAAAAACTTCCCAGATGACACCACTGGGTGCACTAACTCAGAGCGAGTAGCTGGATGCTTGGCTGGGGTTGGGGGATGAAGGGATGTGCATTATGAAAGCTTAGCTCCCCCCAGCACATTCCTCTTTTTTTTTGGGGGGGGCGGTACTCCCTTTTTTATAATCAACTTAATAACGCATTACCTTTAATCAATTCTGAAGGAAGGTTATCCAAGATGCTAAAGAGTAGAACTTCTCCGTGAATTTTTTTTTTTTGCTACAATCTTTATAGATTCACAAGCTTTTCACCATGACGTCACTGTGCAACTTTGAACTGCCAACCTCTAGGTAGTTTGTCTAATGTAAAATGTTTGTGCACACACAGAATTTACATTACATATGATATATAAGATATCATACTATGATAACTATATAGTAGATGCATTAAGACGGAAGCATATATCCATTATTTCTAAAATATTGCAAATACTGCACATGTGAGTTTTAGAATGACCTGATGTAATAGCATGTTCTCAGTAATTTATGTAATCTAAGAAGAAAGGTATATTCAGAACGGAAATCTTTGTATAAAGTCAAATTCTATTTTGAACTCCCACTCTGAAAATGCAATTAAAACATAGTTTCACTCACACATATCTAGGTGATTTGGTGGCACGGCAGTTAAAGCATTTTGCAGAGAATCTGAAGTTCTGCTAATCAAATCCACCAGAAGGACTCTGGTCATCTAGCAGATAACATATTGGGCTGCTCAGAGCGGGGCAACCGTCTGACACCAACAGCTGTTCTGTTCTCTCTTGCAAAGATTTTTCTGCAAAGCCAATAATTATTTTTTAATCATGTTTTATAAAAAATTACATTCTAAAATGCCATAACACGCCACTCTCCTGTACAATAGAGTTCTTCAATGAGCCCAAATATATATAGTAATTGATATTTTTAATTTTGGCTTTCAATAATTTGTTTTTTTCTTAATGACTTTAGATGGTGACAATAGAATATTAGTCTTTCAGTAGAAAATATGGAAATAATTGATATAGAAAAATAAATTTTTGATAAGGTAAGTTTTTCCCCTAAAGGAAAAGAGAACGTTATAAGAATTCAAAAAAGTAAAACAGATTGAAGTTTGTATTACAAAAAAATTATAGCTTTTTTAAATGAGAAATTTCCCTAATTCCCTTTAGAGATAAACCTTTTAAAGTTAAAGTAGGAGCAATATTTATAGTTCTGCTTAAGATTTGTTCTCAAGTTAGAATATGTAGGGACAGCCTGAGCCCCGGTGGCGTAGTGGTTGAGTGCGGGAGTACGGCTCACTGGTTTGGTGGTTTAAATCTAGCAGCAGCTCTCCAGGAGCAAGGCTGGGCATCCCACTCCCACTAGAGGGCAGTGATACCAAAAAACTATGTAGGGACAGCCATAGAGATCTAAATTGTAGAGAGATATATGAAAGTTACACTCATGTTTACTCGGTAATAACTGGAACCTCTATTCTGGAGAATTATATGTTTCTTTTTCAGACATTCAAAGTATCTCATTATATTAAGGTACAAGATTATAGTTGGAAATGCTAAGCATACTAGTGACTTGGATATGCTGATTCAATAAAATAGAAGCAGTCATATTCATCATCAACTGCTAACAACAAAATGTGTTAGCTTGTATTTTTATGTGTTAAAGTTTGAATTTGTGGGTCAATAACAGTCAATAAGAGCACAGTGAAGATAAATCATACATCTGAAGAGGAAATCAAGAAAACATCACTAAAAGAAGCACTAATACTGCACAGTGACTGAAGCTATCGTGGGGACGTAGCCTAGCGTCCACAGTCCCTCACATTTGATTCATCTCCCTGCAGCATCTAGAATTGCTACCAAAAGACAGACCCAGATTATTGAGCTCAATCCAAAGGGCAAGATCCTTTTAGGAAATCTAATCCACTGCTAGGTTACTGGATGAAGAATATTAATCATATCTTTTCAGGAATTCATTGTGAGTTACAGAAGAGGTTTCAGTTTGAATTTTTGAATGTCTACATATACAACCTAGACTGTGTAGGATTAAAATTTATTTTGAGGTTTCAGAGGCCTGTAAAAAGTTGGAACTGTAAAAAGCATCTATCCTATCCAACCACTTCCGTTCAGATAGTGCACAGCTTATCATGGTTAAAAGCAATCAACTGGCCCCATGAAGACTGAGAGATGGAAGAAAATGTACCCATAGGGTGGGAATCTACTTCGGACAACAATTCCATCTTATAGAAATGGAACCCATATCTTTACCCACTAAAACTACAGATGAAACAGATTTGTGCAGGTGTATACTCTGTCCTACAGGGTCACTATGAATCAGAATAGAACAGATGACCTTGAGTCTTAATAAGAACTAAACTTAACTACTTACAGGACTATGTTGTGAAATATAGGGTATCGGGCTGAGCCCCGGGGGTGTAGTAGTTGTGCGTGGGACTGCAGCCCACTGGGATAGAGGTTCAATTCCAGCTCCACAGGAGCAAAGACTGGGCCTCCTACTCCCACCACCATAGGGCAGTGATGCCCCGCAGCAACAAACAAACAAACAAAAAGAAATATAGGGTATCTACAACACTCACCTGTGAAGTATATTTGTAATATTTTCAAAGTGAAGGCATATACCACAACTCCCCTTCACCTTGAAAAGGTCAAAAATAACTCTGGTTTCATTGAGGAAAAAAAAATACAGTAGAACCCCAGACCTCAACACTAAGCCATTCTAGAAGAAGCGACAGGATACAATGTAGTCAAGTTCTGAATCACTTTTCCCTTAAGGAATAAATAAAAATGGATTAATCTCTTCTCGACCACCAAGTATTTACCCTAACCTTGACTCTTTTTTTTAAGGTTTAAATATTAGGCATATTTATTAAATTTTTAATTATTTCTTTTTTTAAAAGTTCTTTTTTTGTTGCTGTTTTGTTTGTTTTTGGGGGGGCATCACTGCCCTCTGGTGGGAGCTACTCAGCGCTGCTTCTGAGCGCCGCCGCTGGATTTGAACCGCCAAGCTGCGGGCTGCAGTCTCACACTTAACCACTTATGCCACCGGGGCTCAGCCCTTAAATTTTTAGTTATTCTTTAAAAATGGTGAGGATTTTTTTATCGTTCTTCAACAATTTTTGTCAATATACTGAAATAATGAGAATAAAGATAGAAAATTTACATTTTTTTCCAAGTGGCATAATTACCTACTTACATGTAGCTATTCTATCTCTTTCTATTTATTTGCACTGGATGCTTAACACTTTTGAGAACATAGTAACTGTTCAAAAATTTGCCGGATGAAAATATGGAAAAATGAGCCCTTCAAATTATAAAATTCCAAAAGGTAGACTTATTTGAAATAAATACACAAAATGAATTACATTAACATACAGCAAATTATTTAGAATTATGTAAGATTTATTTGAAGAAAGCTATAAAATAAATACATACTAATAATACTCTGGTTTCTCTTCAGATCATATAAATCTTTCGTCTTTTACCTTGGCTTTTTTTTAAACAAAACATTACACAGAAATTTCAAAGTAAATAAATTCAGAGTTAAATAATATAATTTAAATAAGAAACACAACATTAAAGTTTGTAACAACTACAGTACGGCCCATACCTTGAGACGGATGAGGATCTGGATCTGGGGACAGGGATGGTATGGAGAGAGAGTCATTGGAACGGGAATCTCCTTCCATAAAATCTACTGGTAGATGCTTTGCAGGAGTTTTTCTTTCCTTTTTGGCCTTTTTTCAGTTGAAACTGACTTTCTTTTTTTCTTTTTAAATCTATCTAATACAGTCTGCACCTAGCATTTCTTAACTTTTTCTGAAAGGATTGACTGAATTATCACCAACAGTATCGATAATACAGTTCACCAGTTCCTTATCATGATGATTCTCTTTTTAAAAAAAAAAACTCTTTCTAAAGACCCATGTTTTTATAATCTATAACTAAAAAAGCTACAAAATGAAGAAAATTGTTGCAAAGCTCACGGAATACAGCTGCAAAAGATTTAAACAATGCTACTAACAGCGTCAACTGATGCTGAGAGAACAAAATACAAATTGCTTTTGTTTACAAAAATCACGTGCTTCGGATTGGGTTTCAAGTGTTTTCTTTAAGCTCTCATGCAAAATTATCTCTACAATTCACATCAAAAATCTGACTGTAAAATACAGATGCTATCAAATACAGGGGTTCTACTGTACCGAGCAGTGTTCTTTCCTCCCCCAAAGTTCATAAACTGCTTAGAACACATCCACATGATTTCAAGAATCTTATATCTGGCAATGGTTTTCCTGAATGGTTGTTTAGTGAGAAAATTTCACACACATACCATGTGGAAGGCAGGTCAGAAGATAGAATTTTAAGTTCTTGTGGTTAATGGACTGCACTTGCAATTATAATCCAGTTGGTAAAGTGACTGCAGGGAAATCAATTTCCTTCTCATCACTGGTGAATGTTGTTGTTATGCATGATGAAGTCCCCACTTAAAACACATGTTCGAGAAATAAACTCACTCAGAAAATGTTTTCACTGCATATCTGTGTGTGTTTCAGGTGCTTTTCTTATTATTCCCACTAAGAAGCAGTAAAGATAATGTCTTCTCCCCATTTCTGTAAAGTAAGGATAGTGGGATTAATTTTGGTTTCAAATAGATACATAATTGCCTTTCCAGAATCATATGGATTCAGATGAGAATTCAGGAGAAAAAAAATGGATGAAACAAGTAATAAGCTGAAACTGTGGAGATTTTTATTTTGAAATGTTTATGGAAAATTCTCTATATTATAATGGAAATTTCTCTAGATTGAAAAATACATTGGGGTCATAAGTACTGTAACAAATTATTTTGGCATGCTAACTAGTTACTTTCTTTCCTTGTGTGAGAGGGTTGATTAGGGCATATTTTAAAATCAGTAACAGCAAGGCAGAATATCTGCTGGCTTTAAAAGGCGACCTAATTTTATTTCATTTTTAATGATGGGTATGTTAGTTCCCATAGTCTGTGTAAAAGACTTGTGCTCCTATTTTCGGAGGAAGTGGAATTCTCTCAAAGGTCTTGCTTAAGAGACAGACACTTAATGTGAGAGGAGAGTTTTGTTCTGTGCCACTTGAACCTTGACCTTTCCACTAAAGCTTTTGACAAGAGTGCTAAATCTGGTGGCTTGCCTCTGCGTTATCCTATTACTGGTATTTGTGTCCCTTAAACATTGGTCTGAAACCTCTAATTCATTTCCCAGAGACCTTGGACACCAACCAGTTGGCATTGCCTTTTAGTTAAAAATCAAACTGAACTTGAACTTACACCTAGATATGAGCTATTCTGTAGCACATCTTTGATGACATCTGGGTCCCCTTTGCTCTTTTCTTAACATCGGGCTCAGAGAAAGTTCTGGAGTGTGATTGCCCTAACTTGGAAATAATTATATTATAAATGATAGCATGATCTCTATGGAATTCATTATCAGTTATTGATGGGGACCCAACTGTACGTTTTCTCCTCTTAGGCATGCAGTTCACAGCCCTCATTCCATTTAATACGGCCATCACCATTTTATAGGAGGAAAAGAACAAACACAATTTGCTATAACGCTCCTTTATAAAACACAATGGGGTTGTAATTCCTGATCTCATGAGTTTCTTCTCTGTATTTGGTCAAGTTAGTGTTGAGTCATCACCACCTCGTGAACAACAAAAGAAAACTATGCTTAGTCTGGAAGTTATTTCAATTTTGGGGTCCCTTGTTGCAGCCATTGTGTTCGTGCCTCTCACTGAGTCTTGCTTTTCTTCTCTGACCCTCAGCTGTATCAAGTCTGAAAGGATCTGAAGCAGCATTGCACCTCCCCTGTCTGCACAAGAGGCAGGGGAACAAAAAGCCACATCAGCCTGAAGTCAGTTCCTCTGAAGCTGAAGTCAGACAACCTTCCCTGCTTTAACCTTCTTTACTATTTTTACCAACTCTTCCTCTCCCGTCATTCTCTCCTTCACAGTAAGGCTCCATAGCTTATTGCAATGGCTGCACAGAACTCACAGACATAATTGTGGGCTATCTTAGAGAAGTAAACGTGTACAATTCAGGATCAGAAACGCTCACAGCACACTCCTGGAGTCAGCACAGCCTCCTCTCTAGTAGAGCCACAGGAAGGCCCACTTTTTGGTCCTTAGCTACATGCCCACTTGGCCTCTGCATTGCCAGACAATGTTTTAAAATGCTCTTCTAGGGCTGCAAATAAAGCCTCAAGGAACCATAAATTCCAGCCCAAGGGCATTCAGTTCTAGATCCAAGGGTCAACTCTAATTCTCCAGGAGGCACGATACTTCACAAGTATCCTGCCTGAAGACACTCAGCTTTACCCATTCCATGACCCTCCAGGGCTCCTCCTCCGTCTCATGTGTTTTCTTCTTATTTTCTCTGCAGCTGCTCCCTATCACTTTTTTTGGTGTCACAATTTTCTGTCCCTAGATATAAAGGTTTGATTCATAGAAATCTGGAGGAGTTCTAAAGGATAAGCTCCATTCTCATCTCAGGTTTCTTTCTTTTTTTCCCCTAACCCTAACCTAAGCCTAAGTGTAAGCCTAAGCCTAACCCTAACCACTCACCTTTCTTGATGGCAATGAAGCCCCCTCTGTAAAGTTCTGAGATGACTCATTTTTATTCAGCAAGAAGGCAAACTTCACCAAGCCCCATGTTGGAGTTTCAAGTTCTTCTAATCACAACTACCCTGGTTAGCAATCACTCACAACAGAATCATATAATTCTAACAAGATCTTCTTCTACCAAACAGTACCCAGCCTCATTGGGAAGATACATTTGTAGTGAATTACAAAAATAAAGGCTAGTATGGCCATGTCACATAAGTCACTGAACCACACCAAGCATAGTGTCCTTTTTCAGGGGACGATTCTCCCTTGATGACATGTCTAAATTATGTAAGGCAAAATTATGCCATCTTCAATTCTAAGGAGTATTCTGCCTGTACTTATTCCATGACAGATTTGTTTGTTGTGCTGGATGGACAAGACATACTCATTATTCTTTACCAGCATCATAATTCAAGTGCATCAATTATTCTCTGATATTTTTATTAAATCTCTGGCTCTTCCATACATATTAGGTGATTGAAAATGTCATGTCTGTCTGGAGTAAGACACACTTTAGTTCTCAAAGTGAAATCTTTGGTTTTTAACAGTCTAGAATCTTCACTGTTTTCCCAGTGCAATGTGCATACATTTCCTCATTGTAATGATACATATCTCCTTTTCTGTTCAAAGCAACTGCCTCTTGGTATATGTATAAGTGCCACAAGAGCACATTGAGTGGTCTGAAATTCTCATTCTTTATAATGTTATCAATAGTTTCTTTATGATAGTCACAATCAAATGTCTTTGAATGGTCAATAAAACACATCCAAACCTTTTTTTTTAAGTATTCTCAGCATTCAGCCAAAGCCCATCTGAAATCTGCAATGATACAAGCTCTTTGGAAGCCACGTTGACTTTCTGACACTCTCTAGTCAATGCACAGCTGCAAACATCCTGCTGTGGGATAGTAATGATAGTGTTCCATAAATTCTGTACTCCGTTGAACCATCTTTCATTGAAAGGTAGTCTCCTACAAATTTCTTGGCATAAATGATAAATGATAAATGATCAGGGCTTAACAGTAGAAATTATTGTAAGGGCCGTTGTTTCATTCCCTATGCTCAGGACAGTGCTTGGTCAATAACATTTATGAAATGATAAAGACAGAAGGAATATAAAAGCAAATATGATATATCAGAAAAAATCAAATGATTAAATTTAAAGTAGAGGAGGTGCAACACACAGCAAATAAGCCTTTAGAAGAGTGGACAAGAGTAAAATGAGGGAGCTGTAAGGATAAAATTAAATGAGGTAAGAGACCGCACTCAGAAATCTCCACCAAATATTGGTTTGGAGCCTTTGCGAGGGTAGTGACAGAACAGAGTGAAAAGATAAATTATGAGGCTGAGCACCAGTGGTGTAAGTGGTTGAGTGTGGGACTGAGGCCCACAGGCTTGGTGGTTCAAATCCAGCAGAGTCTCAGGAGCAGCGCTGGGTAGCTCTCACAACCATCAGAGGGCAGTGATGCCTCCCCACCTGCCAAAAAAAATCATAAATGATGAACATAGGTTCAAGATAAATTTCTCCCATTTTTTTAAGTTCATGTGAAAAAATAAGATAAACTGGTGATGTATGAGCGCCCAATAAAATGAATAAAATGAAAAAAGATAAACTTCTATTAGTTGCTGGAGTTGGCTGCCATGGACTAGATTCTGAATCATGGTAACTTTGTGGACAGCAGAACAAAAGCTTTCCCAGGTCTGTGCCACCCTCACATTGTAGGAACGGTTAAATTCAATGTTGTGATCATACTGCCAATCTGCCTGATCATCCCACATCCTCTTTGGCCCCATGTTTCCTCAAACATAATTTCTTTACCTAGCAATGGTGTCTTCCTTAGGAGGTCCCAGAAGCCATGAGCTACAGAGTATTCTGCTGTGGACTGTAAGTTTTTCAATGGATGATTTTGGGATGTAGATTACAAAACATTCTTTCCAAGCCCATCTTAACTGAGAAACTGCTCTCTCCGGGTGATTCTATTCATAATGGAGATCCTGGCAGCAGAGCTTCTTGCATCACAGCAACTGGAAAGCTACCATGAGAAAATAAATCTATTGAAAGACTAGGGACTAGGATGATCCATACTAAATTATGAAAAGGGAGGGGAACTAAAAAGAAGAATGACTCTCAGGAATGTGGAGCTAATTTGGGGATATTAATTACATAGGTGTCATACTATTGAATCTAGTGTGAGTTCGATTTGGTAATGATGTATACTTTCAAACTCTTAAGGACCTCTGGTGCCATAGTGGGTGAGATGATAAGTTATTACCCACTCAACAGGAGAGCAAGGAGACTTCGACCTCCCGTAAAAAGTTGGTCTCTGAAACCCACAAGGGAAGTTCTCTTGTGTTCTCTATGGTTGCTATGACTCAATAGTGACTTGTTAGCAGGGAATGAGGTTTCTGGTCAGGTTCACTAAAAAGCCTGGGTAGCACACTGATTTCGTACTGTGACTACTGACCACTAGGTCAGCAGTTTGAACCCACCAATTGCTCCATGAGAGAAGGGTGAGGCTTTCTGCTGGTGTAAACATTGACAGCCAAGGGAAAAAAAACCCTAGAGAGCAGATTTAGGGTGTCATATATCTGAGGCAAGGTCTGTGTTGGTGGTGGTGGGGATTGCTGTCATTGCAGTTGAAGGTTCCCTATTTAATAAGTTGATCTGCTCTGGATCCTTGGTGAACTTTGTGGTAGTATGTAAAATCATAAAGCTTAATAGGAAGTGTAGCAGAACGACTTATCAAAAGTAGTACACTGTTTATTTATTTGTCACTTGGATCACATTTCAACAGGTCCTTAGGCAAATGTGTCTCCTTAAGAACATCATCATCAATTTGCTTAAAGTAGTGAATTGACAGATTCAGAAAATCACTGTTCAAACTCACTGAAATAAAAATTGAGCACATGACTTGGTTAGCATACTATGCAGTGTGACCCTTCAAAAACCTATTTTCTAAACTCACTAATGAATGGGAGTAAAGGATCTCTGAATTACTCCTTCATTATATCTTTTTTCTTTCCCTTTATGAATGTTTGCCTATTTTTATCTTTTCCTTTAAGAGGGAAATATCTCTCTGGTACATTTTTGGAGGGCTATTTTTCTTTTTACTTCCCCTTCATATAATGAGGTTATGGGGTCTATAGGTCTAAACCAATAGCAACAACAGCAAAGCACATCAGGTTTCTTTAAGCCCTGGATGAAATGCAGAGGGAGACCAATTCAATGACTCAATATTTCTTCAAATGTTTTGCTTCCTAATGACCAAATGAGGTTTTCAATTCTGTTTGTTTCACTCTTCTCAAAGATAAGATCTTTTCAGGATGTTTTGTGGAGTATAGGATTGTATTTCCTCATCACTTCCAAAATGAATTTCGACCAGATAAAGGAGGTGGGTATTTTTTACAGTGGCTGGGAGAATCATGAAGTTAATCAGGTAAAATAAGAAAGACAACATTATAAAACCTTTGGGAATAAGATATATATAGGAGGTAAAACTTGGCAAAGCATTGTAATTTATCCTGTCTTTTAAGAAAGGAAGTAAGGTATTAAGAATAAATGATCAAGTTTGGTACTAGATAGGTTCATGACAGGGGAATAAAAACCAGCAAAAGCTGAAGTAAGGTACTTTGCATGAAATAAATTTAAGAAATGATTTAGAGACAAAGAAAAGAAACACCACAGAAACATTGCTATTTTCCTTTATTGATGCAGAAAGAGAACAAAAGAGAATATTGAACTCATGGGAAGAGACACAATTCCTCAGTGTTAGGGATTTTTTAAAGCCTACATTTTAGAATGTCTATGTCAAGAGTTATAAGATAATATTTATAGTTCTGTTTCAAAATATATAGTACCTATTTTCAATGTGGAGGTATTTTTTTCATGTTTTAAATTGATTTGGTCTCCCAGCTTTACCCAGTTTTTCAGCTTTAGATATTCTCAGAAGTCTGGATTTATTAATCACTAAGGATGGCAATATCTTTACCTACTTATTTAAAGTAAGTTTTTCTCTTCCCCATCTCAAATTGAATTATACAGGGTGTGTTTAATATATTCAGAGAAGTTACGATAGTATTGTTGGGCATAGACAGGGCAGTATGCTGTATCTCTAACATTAAGGTCCTTGAGGTAGAAGCAAAGGATACACAGGGATAAAATGTTGGCCCTGCTGCCAGAACACTCGAGTTCAAAGTCCAGTGATGCCATTTAGAGGTTGACATTGTGAAAATTGTTTATTACTTTTGCCTCGGGTTTTGTCTCACTTTATTTTTCATATATGGAAGAAGATATGCACTGTGTAAATGTATAAATAGAATAACCCACTGACATTGAGTTCATTTCAACTCAGATTGATCCTAAATGGGGTTCCTGAGGCTGTCGTCAATCTTTACAAGAGCCAAACTTCATTTTCCTCCTGAGGAGTAGCTTATGGATTCGAACCTTCCACCTCACAGTTATGGCACTCCAATACTTGTCCCGCAGTGACATAGGAGTGCCTTCTGTAGATGTATAATGAAGATAAAAGGGGACAGAATTTGAAGTTAAAACAGAATATCATTATAGGTATAGATCGTATTACATTTCTAATATCATTATCAACAATGATATCTTTTCTCTAACTCTCCATTGACTGAACGAACAGTTCTTGCAGAAAAGGTACATTTTCTTCCAGACATTTTCACCTATTATTTCTTTTTAATGGCTTCTGTGCAATGAGAGTGGGTTTTCTTGATTTTCAGTAAAAAGTGATTTTCTTGTATTTATTTGCTTTAGAGCATAAGTACATAGTAGGAACCTGAGTTTGGTTAGCCTGACCCTTTAAAATAGACCCACAAAGCTGAAACTGACTACCATGGAGTCAATTCTGTAGGCTTCTGAAACTGCAAGTCCTTACCAGGAGTAAAGAGCCTCTTCATGCTCCCAGGTTAGAACCAAGCCTTTGATTACTACCCACCATTGTAAACCTATTCTCCGGAGTCATCTACATCTGAAAATAAGCTCCATATTCATAGTTTCAGTTAAAATTTTAGAGAGACATTATCAACATTTGTATTTATCAATTCATTCGTTAAGTAGAATTACAAAATATTTGAAGAACCTCGTGGAAACCAGGGTTAATAATTTTTCATGGAGAGTGGGCTACCTGGTCTCCAAGGACAAGCAAATCACACAGCATACGTAGCTCTTTTATGTTCTCCACTTGATGAGACAGGATAGAATAGATTTTGTATGCAAGCTGCCATGACACTGGCTGGCTTGGAGGTATGTGTTCCTGCTCCATGCTCCAGGACATTCCTAAGATGACAGGTCTGTCCCAGGGCCTGCTCTCTGGGTGACATCACTCGCTGCTTCTTTCTAGGGATATAAGGATACAATTCAGCTCTTCTAAAGCTCACTTATGTCAATTGTCCTTTGTCATCAAGCAGGTGACAAGCGGCAGGATGAACATCTATTTCCAAAGACTGAGTGCAGCAGAAAATGCAGAAAAAGGAGGAAATGTGTGTGAAGGAGAGCAAGCTGGAAGTTACTAACCCTGATACAATAGAAATGGATAAAAGGAAAGAGGAAGTATAGCTGTGGATACCTTGAAGGAGCTCAGGCAATGATTAGTTAGTTTTCCCGTGTGTGGAAGAATGCAGTGGGATGGTAACAAAGCTATGTTTTCCACTTGGATGTTTTCCTATGGCTCTTCAACTAGCTGTGATCATACTTCATGTGCTGTTTCAGACCCACAACCGTATCCTGGATGGCCTGTTGGGAGCTCTCGTACTCACTGGATTATAGCTGTGAGACTAAAATTGGGATGAAGGAGAAGGAAAGAACTTTGGTACGGAGCACGTGCTATTATGGAAATAATGGGGAGTGATTTGAGTATGTGTGGACAGATGATCTTATAAAGATTGTAGCACAAATATTCTTGTAGCAATTATAAGTCCCTGCTCAACTTTGAGACTCCCCAAGTGCTCTGGGAGTATACAATAAATGGAGAGCTGAAGGCTTTTTACATGTGTATTGATTGTCATGGAAACAGTAGCGGAGAGTTCAAATAAAGCATTTCATTGAGTAACTGCTCTGTTTACACGACCTCTTGAAAGCACCTCAGACGTATGGGAAAGTTGAACACTGAATAAGGAAGACTGAGGAAGAATTGGTGCATTTGAATCGTGGTGCTTGTAAAGAAGATTGCAAGTACTGTGGACTTCAAAAGAACAAATCTGTCTTGGTAGAAGTACATCCCAAATGTTCCCACTACGCAATGCTGGTGAGATTTCAGCTCATGTATTTTAGACATATCTCAGGAGAACGTTAGTCTCTGGATATGAAAACTAGTACAGAGGAGAGGCAACACAGAGGAAGAAAACCTTCCACAAGCAAGACAGACACACTGGCCACATTGCTGGGGCAAAATATAAGAGCAATTGTGTGGGTCGCCCAGGATCAGACACTTTTATTTTCTTGGGTTTAGGGTTGCTATGAATCAGAACCAAGTCAAAGCCATCTGACAACAATAAAAATCAATCAATTTATAGAATTTCTCCTTTTAATTTTGATAAAATAATGTTGTTTCTACTAATCTAGTGGCAGGAAGTGATTAATTTGTTACCTAGTTTTGTGTCTAACACAATTTTTTTAACTGAATCAACATGATGGCAGTGAGCTTGTAATTTTCATGTTTTGTGGAAATAGGTCTTATTAAATAGATAACTGGTTCTAGCTCCCTGTATTTTCTGAAAAATAATCTAATTATCTCCAGTAGAATAAAGGACACTTTCAATGAAAGAGACAACATGCTATTTGAATGAGTTTTGAGTCATTTCGTGAAGAAAAACAAGGATAGGTATCCTTAATGTACCTGTGAGTTGTCATCAACTGTACTGTACAATAATATGAGACACCTTCAAAGTCTCAGGCATAACCAGACGTGTCACTATGTGGATACAAACAAAGAAAGTAGAAGAAGCTATCATCCGAAAAAAGTATCCAGAAAGGTCACGAAGGAGTGAACGCTTATCCAGGTTTCTGGTCTGAGAGCCTAGGTGAAACAACTAACAAGTTTGCTACTATTAGAGTACTATAGAAATTCTGTTGCAGCAGTGTATACTATTTAAATTTAAGTAATTTGCTCTTTATCCTGTAGTCTTGCTCCATTTTCAAACTCCTTCAAAATAGATTCTCAGTACACCAATCTTGTGCAGCCAATCCTCTGGGGAAGGTAAGGGATGGGACTGTGCTTTTGAGATTGGAGGAGACATGAGGAAAACATGGTGTATTTCTTTCAAGTGCAAATGGTACCCAAAGGTCAGCAGTTAGAAACCCAGAACTCAGCAAGGGACAAGCCATGCTTCTACTTCCCTACAGAGCTGACGTCTCAGCAGCCCACAGGGACAGTGAACTCTGTCTTATGAGCTTGCTGTGAGTCAAAATGGACTTGATCACAGTGAGTTTGATTTTGATTCTAAAGAAGGGAAAGGTCAGTTATTGAGGTAAAGATAGCATGGAAATTGGAGAAGGAAAACTCAGTCAGGATAAAAGAAACACATAAGAACTATGAGGCTCAGAAGGTTCCCAGTCACTTTATAAGAAAACACTTTGGGGGTATATTTGGGATAAAGACACATAGTGGTTTTACTAATCACCCATTTGGTACAATATTAACAAGAAAACATGAATCTTTCATATAAGTCATATGCAATTATCAATTTCATATCTGGTATGACTATTATATTGTTGGAAATTTTAAATAGGCTATAGTCCTCTTATATGCTGCAAGATCAGTATTAAAATACTTTTATCATTTTATTGGGTGCTGTGTCAGTCATGTACTTAAGTTAATTTCATGATTGAGATGTAGGGATGGAGTCTAGCCTGTTAATCTGGAGATAGCCATTGAGTAGCCATTGAGGCCTCTGGGTGGGCATGGCTTTCTCCTGATACATCTGGGAAATCTTGCGATATTTCCCTTGTGAAGATGAAAAGCTATCTCCCCAGTTGTTGGGAGTGAGTCTCAGAGACGATGAATCACGGATAAGACAAGATGGCAGGGTCTGAGGAGCTGGAGGAGCCGGCAGAGAGATCCCATAGCTTTACCCTGATGGAGCCTGACTTCTGAAGTTGGGGTGGCCACATGGAGACCTCTGCCAGTGATGAGTTGCTTCTGCTGTTGATGGACCAGACCCTGAGTCCTGGAAGCGAGGAGCCATGTGGAGACGCCTGCTAGCACCGAGATTATGCACCCACTGACCTGTGACTTCGTGAGTCGGAAGTAGACTTTATAGACTGATTTTGGGCATATGGGTTAATATCGGACTTATGACTTTGAACTGGACTGGGATGTTTTCTCAATGTCCTGCTTCTCTTGTTTATAAACCTTTTTCTTATATCCACATGCGTGTCTATGAAATTTGTTCCTCTAGTCTACCTGAATTAACACAGGTGCTTTACTCATTTTCCCTCCCTCTCCCCCCCTCATTCCCTCAAGAACTCTTGATAACTTATAAATTATTATTATTATTATTTCATGTCTTTTACTGACCGATGTCTCCCTCCACTCATTTTTCTGTTATTCAACCCCTTGGAAAGAGGTTATATGTATATCATTGTGATTGGTAGTATTAAAATTGTTTTGATGAGCTGGTAGCCTGAAATGAGAATTGCTCAACAGATTATGATCAGTGAACAATGGTAATGAATAAAATATCTGAGGGCTTAAAAAATGCTTGGACAACTAGAATAAAGAATAATGAAAATTTTACACAAACTTTTTGAAGTCACTAAGTACTGCCGTAGAATTATACTTCAAAAGAAATTGCACAAATTATATATTCTATTTTAAAAGAATATACAAAATGTAAAATATCAGAGGAATTTAAATGTCTTATCTAGCTCAAAAGCAACAAAGCCCACATAGAAGAAGCATACCAGCCTGTGTGACCATGAGGTGTCAAAGGGATCAGGTATCAGGCATCAAAAATTACAGCATTATTAATGAGGGGGAGTTGAGATTGGGGACCCAAAGTCCATCTATAAGTGAAGAAATATCCCCTTATGGAAGGGTCTTGGGGAGGAGACAAGCCAACCAGGGTACAGAGTAGCAACAATGAAATATGCAACTTTCCGCTAGTTCTTAAATGCTTCCTTCTCTTCACTGTCCTGATACCAGTTCTACCATACAAATGAGGCTAGACCAGAGGATGTACACTGGTACAAAAAGGAACTGGAAACATGGGGAATTCAGGACAGATGATCCCTTCAGGGCAAGGGAGGAGAGTGGCAATATTAGGAGAGTGGAGGGAAGATGAGGTAGAAAGGGGGAAATGATCATGAGGATCTACATATAATCTCCTCCCTGGGGCATGAACAACAGTGAAGCAGGTGAAGGAAGACATTGAATAGTGTAAGATATGACAAAATGATAGTAACTTATAAATTATTAAGGGTTCACTAGGGAGGGGGCACCAGAGAGGGAGGGGAAATATGAGGAGCTAATACCAAGAAAGCAAATATTTTGAGAAAGATGAGGACTACAAATGTGCTTGGCATACAATGGAAGTATGCGAGGATTATGAGAAGAGTTATATGAGCCCCCAATAAAATGATTTAAAAAGGAAAATTTTCAAGTCTTCTACAAATTATATGTACACCTACTATCATTTGAAAAGGGTCATTAAAAACAAAATTTATCAATAAATTCTCATTCCATGAAGAAAAGATATACTCCCACCCCACACCACCCACTTCTCAGAATGTCCTTTTTAAGAAAAAAAAAAAAAAACATTTGAAGTGCTAGTTAAGCTGTAAGTACTTTCTTTTAGGGAAAAAGAAATAGACAAATAGTTGATTTCACATTGCCCTAAAAGAAGTCCATGGCTTATCTGCCTGGTGCACGGCGAGTCCCATCAGAATCAGGGCCTGGGAACTGTCAGCACCTGGGAATGGGACGCTGCAGGGTTGTAAATTGAAATTTGGCAAAATTGTCACCGATGAGACAGCATTCCACAATCCATAAAATCGCATTCATTGAAAAATGTTTCCAATTCATCCTCTTAGTCCATTTAAAGGAGATATTAACTTAGATTCTAAAAAAGTGAAGTCAATGAAAAGAAATAGATTCGTTTTAGGCTACTTGACTCTCGAGTCAAAAAAATTTGAATTGCTTTGACTCTATAAATATGTATTCTTACTGCTTTTTTCTTAACACCATAAAACTTGTTACGGTGAAATTATTGATGCTCGGATTTGCAAAACTGTTTCTATTATCTACTTCAGAACCCAGAGTAAGGAATAACTTCACTTTTCATTTATTTTACATTAAAAATGGAGAAGGATGTCATCTATCCAATTTTCAAGGCTTCTTGCTGGAGGGATAATGCTTTTGTTTTCCAATCACTGCCTCTCCAACTGGTGAGTAGTCGAAACAGAAAACATGCAAACTTGAAATTGACATGCTTTGCAGACTCCAAGGCGGAATGTTTCTCTGCCTATCAGTTCAGGCAGAACATATAATTATTTTCACATCTCACAGGAGCAGTCCTTTCTGCCTTGGATTTCCTTAATGCTTTGAGGCGGCAATGACAGGGAGAAAAAGAAGGAAAATACACACACACATTTGGGAACTGTCATTTTCAGTCAGTTCTTTGAAACTAATCTTGGGATGACTTTTAAATTCTGCAAAATATTTATCAGGCAATTCTCTTCATGTAGAAAACAGTTATTTCCTAGTTAAATTCACCATAAAGTTTTCCTACTCTTTGGTTTCTGACAGGCTATTTTCATGAATTTCACCACCACAAGGATGGTGGAATAAGGCTGGTGCTGTCTTAGAAGGACTCATTACTGCCCTCTGTGTCCAAGTCCACAATGACACAACCCATTGTATTGTTGGTGATATCATGGACTGTCGTGGATAAGATTCATAAAGATAGGAAGATTGCCATCTCTGGGATTTGATTTGCAAACTGAGAGTTCAGAGCTAATGAAAATGATTGCCCTTTTAGCATTGTGGTTCAAGGTGAGATCCAGTAGGCGATTCAATGGAAAAGATATTGTTCATGAGAGGCAGAACAATGGATTCTATGCAGCTGGATCTGTGCCAAGATGTTTTAGCCATGTCATGAAACATGGGTAAATAAAATGAAAGATTGCCTCTAATATATTCAACCCTGTCTCTAACCCATTCAACTAATATCTAAGGAAAATTAAAAAGTTACAAAATTAAAAATAATGTAGGACACATGCCAGGGACACAGTACAGTCTTTTATTTGGCTTCCCAAAAGAGATATATATTGATATTTTTCTGCTTTTTTTTTTTTTTTTTTTGGTATTTGAACCCAAGATTGATGAAACCTCAGAGACAGTAAATAGAGTAAAGGTTTCTGGGGGGTATGGTTGGAGAAAGGGGATAAAAGTAACTGATATCAAGGAGTTCAGGAAGGAAGAGAATGTTTAGAAACTGATTGTGGTAGCAAATGTACAACAGTTAGATGTGCTTGAACTATCAAATGATATGATACCTGACTTCGCTCCCAATAAAGTGGTTTTAAAAAAAGAAGTGTGAAAGAGAATCTTAGTGATAATGATGTAAGCCTTTAGATTCCATAGCTCTAAGACTTCACAACAAAGAATGAAGCTGACTCTTGGCATAACACTCTCAGGATGAACCCTGAAGGCTTATTTTGAAACAAATTCTGTCAGCTCTGAGAATTGCTGAACAGTGATCTAAATAGTAATTATTCTCGAAACATTGCCAGGGGTTAAATTAGAAGCAATCACAGAGGATCCCAAATTCATCAGTACAAAAAAAAAAAAAAGAGAGAGAAATCTTTGTGGTTTTATCAGGAATCAGGAAGAGCAAGATTAGCAATTATTGAGTCATCATCACTGTGCTCACAATCAAGCCCTCAAATTTTAGCACCAAAAGCAGAAGCCTGCTCTATCTGCAGCCAGTATCTTATTTGGCTTGAGTCCCTTCCTCCCTTCTTCCCTTACTCCATGAACTCATGAACAGAACACATGTGTTAGTGTGGGTACATTAAAGGAGCAAATCCACAGAAATTCACATTTTAAGAAAAAGTTTTATATAAAATTAAGTACACATCAGAAAACATCCCAACTCACTGCTGCCCAAGCCCAAGTCCAGCATTAGCCCATTTGTCTGACACTAATCTGCTAAGTCTTCCTCCATCTCCCTAAACACACATAATGACACTGACTGCAGGAGGAAAATTGAATCAGTGAGTGTGTAAGCATCTCAGTGCTGGCAGGGGTCTCCACATGGCTGCTCCAGCACCCAGGGCTGCACCAGGGTAGGTTCATGTGGTTTTCAGAGATGTCTTGTTGTAGGAAGTGAGTCTCGCCAGTTGAAACAGGGAACTGATTAAGGCAGCTGCACTCTGGGCTGACCGTCATAAGGCAAGAGACCTGAGAACTAGAAAGGGGAGGATCACGGAACCGTTTATCTTGCCGCCCTTCAATTAATTCTACAGGTGTTGATCAATCAAGTTAACACAGCAAATCCTAACTATCTCAATAGGGCATCCTGTCATAGGGATGTCATGCTGTACGTACTAGTTTATGCCCATGCATTTGGCTGTGTGCTGCCATCTCAGCATGTGCTGTCCTGAGCAGCACGAGCAGTAATTAGAGGACGCTCAATGACATTTTCAAATGCTTGGTTTATTCATTACAAACATTCATTGCAAACATCACACATCAAACAATTTGAAATCTTAGGGGTTAAGTGGAAGTAAAGTTTAATCCAACAAGCAAATATAATAGTATATAATCATAAAGGTTAATTTAGCAAGCATTAAAAGTTCAAGTCTATTATGGCATTGGCCATAATTGGCCATAATTGGCACCAGGTGGAGAGAGTAGGAGTTGCTATCTCCTGGATCCTTACTCTCTGACTTTACCAACTTGGGGTCCAGGTTTTATACACTGTGGTAAGAAAAGTTTGAAAATTCCCATGATGCCCAGTTGCTTTGGTTAACTCTTATCAGTCTGATACATTTGGTAGCCATATGTTAAGTATTCTTCTGGTGGAAATGCATAATCTTTTGTAGCAGGGGGACATTGAATTGTGGGAAGGTTGTGTATGAACATTTGATGATCATATGTTGAATCATCGTCTGGCGAGAAAGAGGAATCTCTTGACCTTCCAGCAGAAGGTCAGCTTCTTGCAAGGCAGTTCACAAAAGGGAGTTTCTTGTGCTCTCCTGAATGTGCGCACTGCTTTCTAAGCTCTTCGACTTGATGAATTAGTGTTTCCTCCTTAACACCAAGTTCTGTGAAATCATTCCTGTAAGATTGGCATAATCTCTGTTTCATCATTTTCATATTTTGTTGATGGCATCATACAGGGGGAAAAAAAGCTAAAGATACATTGTATGCCACCCTGTTGCTACCACCCCTATTTTTATAGATCACCTACTTCTGTGTTCAGCCACCACTCCCAACAATTAGCAGGAAAGACATTTGATGGGTACATCAGGGCACGCTATACAGATGAACTTGGTACTGATAGTTTATGTTATACAACCTAAGTACTGGTAATAAAGCATCTAATTTGGCAGCTTCTGTGCAGCCCCACGGCTTCTGGCATAAAAAATGAATATCACTGTATTGTTTTTAATTAGCTGTGCATAAAATTAAAACCCAGGCCAGCAGACTGCATGACCCATGCCCATCAGACCTCTCCAGAATTTCTTGGTGGGAGTAAGCATTAGACAGAGGGCACAGAAAATAACTCCATCTCAACAGAAGCATTTCTGGTGGGAGAAAAAGTCTTGAGATGGCAGAAGGCCCACTTCCTCTGTTGCAATATAGTGTGCAGCAATATAATTATGACTTGATTAATTTTCATAAATGATTCCATATTTTAGGTTAATTTATAGTCTTATTTTGAAATGTACAATACCAACATTTTGTTTAATAACTGATATAAACAGGGTTCCGTTAAAAGTACATATTTAAAAAGACATTTTTCAAAATTTTTTCCAGAAATTAGTCCATGTAGAATTTATTATGACTCAGATTGCTATGTATCATAGCATAGAGAGTAAAATAGAGTGAAAAGTGCAGGTTCTAACCCTAATTTTGAGTAAATAGCTCTAAGTGTCCTATACAAAAAAAAAAGGATAGGTTAAAACATAAGTTCAGCAGTAGCAGAACTAATAAAATTGAAGTAGAACACACCTCCAGATTCCATCATATATGGATTCATTCAATATATATTTATTGTAAATCTATCTACTTTTGGTGAAGAAAAACCCTCAAACTTTTGAAAAGCACTGTATGCTATATACTTTATCTTGTCAAGCATGGTTTATCATTTCCATATATATATTGTCAAAACAAACTACATAATTTTATTAGTTTTGCTGTTGTCAAGAATCACTCTCTGGGTCTGTGTCATCCTTACAATTTTTTTTCTCTTTACAGTTATTATGTTTCACTACATTTTTGCTGCCACTGTGTCAAATCTCCCTGTTTTTTGCTCATCTTCTTTTTTACCAGGCATGATATCTTTCTTCAGGGACTATTCCTTCCTGGTAACTTTTCCAAAGCATGGGAGATAAAGTGTCACAATGATTTAATTAAGTGAGATAAGATATACTATTTTATAAATATGGTATATAATTATATTAATGAAATGCTCTACACCTGTTCCTTGCTTGTTGACTTGTTCATATTCCAAAGTCCCAGGTTATTGCACAAAAATCAGCTGTCTGCAAAAGTGCAGGTTGACCACATTAGGTATTACTGTGTCACACCCATTATTAATGCTTAAAATAAAAAATATCACAAGTGACCAATAGATAACATCATGATAAATGGAGAAACAGTGGAAGTTGATGAGAAGTTAGTCTTGCTTGGAGCTATAAACAGGAATCAATTTCTGGGGAAGTAACAGTCAAGACATCAAATGACACATTGAACTAAATAAATCTGCCCTCCATACCTCTTGAAAATGTTGAAAAGCAAAGGTGCTGCTTTGAGGACTCAAGTGCACCTGGCCTAAACTTTGGCATTTCAATCACCTCGTATGCATATGAAAGCTGGACATTGCATGAGAAAGACTGGAGAATTGATGCATTTGAATTATAGTGCTGGTGAAGAATATTGAAAGTGCCATGGACTACAATAAAAATCTGTCTTGGAAAACATAGTCAAAATGCTCCTGAGAGACAAGTGTGAAGAAACTTCATCTCAAGTCTTTGAAAATGTTGTCCTGAGCAACAGGTCCCCAGAGAAGCACACACTCCTTGGTAAAGGAGAAGGTTGTGGAAAACAGGAAGACCCTTGACAAGATGGACTGAGACAGTGACTGCAGCCGTGGGCAGGGAGATGTAGCATGTGTAAGGATAAGAGCTGATAGTGTTTCATTCCGTTGTGCTTAGTGTCAATGTGAGACATCTCCTAATGTTAACACTAGCAGTGTTTTTCTTTTTTTACTAAAGTAGACCTGGGGTACAAAGATTAAACATTGGACTGTTAACCACCAAGTCAGCAGTTCAAATCCAGCTACTGCCCTCAGGAGAAATGTGAAACTGTTTGCTCCTATCAAGATTTACCATCTTAAGAACTGTATCAAGTCATTTTACTCTGCCTACAGAGTTGTTAGAAATCAGAATTGAATTGATGGAATTGGGTTACTTCTTTACCAATGTCCTAAATGTAAAAGCCAGCTGACAAGGTAGTTGATAGTGAGGAGTAGGCGTAGATTATAAATATACACACATTATTTCTGAGCTATAAATTGACATCTTCTATTTTCATTGTTAGTCATTTCCTCACCATTTCTCTCTCTCTCTCTCTCTTTTTTTATAACTGCAGGTGAGTGATGTAAAAGCTAAATGAAAAAACAGGTTCTAATTTCAGCTCCCAAGTAAAATACCATAAAACAAAATGAAACCAAGAAACTGTTGTTTTACAGCCAATTCTGATTCATGGTCATCTCTTAGAAACAGAGAAGAAGTATGCTCGGTATTGTTTTCAGTCGCACATTTTTATGAGTGGGGTTGGCAGGAAACCACCCTACCCCTTTTTTAATGTGAGCGCCCTGGAGATGTTTAACCCTCCAAACTTCTGGATAGCAGGTGAAAGGGTTAACATCATGAAGAGATCCCTTACAGAGAACATCGATCGGAATCAGGGTTCAAAGTAGTGCTTCTGAACACACTGGGTGTGTGATATGAGAGCCAGCACCATTGGACTTCCATTTTTAAATATCAAAATGCTCCTAACAAGAAGTCCATATTTTTAAAAGTAAAACAATACTCGAGCTTACGAAGATTAAGTCACCACCTTATTCAATGTTAAGAAATATCAAAAGTGTCTGTTTCAACTATCAATATGCAAAGATTCAAACAGAGATGATCTTTTAATGGTATTTTGTAGGGCAAAGCACACTACTTTCCCGAAAGAATACATTAAAAGTAGTCACTTGGAGGAGGTTCTCTGGGTATTGCAAAAGTGAACCATATGACTATCGCTGAAAAGTTGGCAATTTAATCCACTTTGGAGGGACTTGAGAAGACAAGAGCGGTGATGTGCTTCAAACCTTGAGGGCCTAGAGTGCTCTTGGGTTATGAATTGGCAATGAGTTGATTGCATCTAACACCACGAGGGGGAAGAAATACCACTGCGTGGCACAGACACTTAACTGCTGACCATAGGTCAATAGTTTTACTCTAAAAGGTGACTCTGAACAAAGGCTTGGATATTTCCCTTTCACACATTAAAACTCCATTTACTTGACATTGAAGCTGTGATGTGCAAGGGGTTTCCAAGGTAGAAATTAATTAGAAAACTGTCTATTGTTTGAATCTAGAAAGGAGAAATGAGAGATCAAACTAGAAGAATATGTCCTAAGCATCTTTTGGGATGCTAGAAGCGGTAAGGAAGACATGTTGTTGATAGGTGTCCGAACTCATAGTGACCCCGGGTATAACAGAAGAATGGGGACCATCCTCTCAGTTGCTCTTAGGCTTGAGCTTAGTCTCTTTGTCAAACCATCCAGCTGATGGACTTATGTTTTTTCACGTTACCAACCATGATGTTCTTCTCCAGGGATTGATCTCTCCTAACAAGAGATCCAATGTAGGTAAGGCCAAGTCTCGCCATTCTTGCCTCAAAGGAGACTCTGTCCATACTTCTTTCAAGACAGACTTGCTTGTCCTTTTGCCAGTGCCTGGTACTTTCAATATCCTGTGCCAGCATCACAATTCAAATGCATCAATTCTTCTTTGGTTTCCTCTCTTCAATGTCAGATGAAGACTACTAACTGGTGAGATGAGTCCTATTTCCTAAATTTGATGGTAAGAAAAAGGAAGAGATAGGTTTAATTTTAGAGCTGACATCACTAAGAAACTTCTCAAAATAGGTAGGTCCGATTCAAGTGTTGTGCAGCAATATTGAACCTCCCCTTAGTTTGAAATCTTCACTGTTACAGTGCAAAGGAACTATTGCTTGAGGATGAAACAATCAAGGCGAAGTCCAGTAGTCTGTCATCTTGCAGAAAAGAGTCCAAATATATCCGAAGCAAAACGAAAAGTGGTCATTTGGAATCTTATCATCCATTATGAGACAAAAGTCCACAGGCAAAACCTTGTTTGGTTTCTAGTTTCCAGTGTATCCCCTGGAGGCCTGGGAAGGACTGCTGTGCTTTTCATCATATAAAGAATAAGGAACCAATCTGAATTTAATGATACCTAAAAGTATTGGATGGCCTTAAGTAGCTGGAGGCTTTAGGGTCATTGGGGAGAAAGAAATATCACCTATGTGGGCTTCACTTAACTTAGAAATATTGTCCAGCTACGACTTTTTAAATGGTAAAATAGCAATCATTTTTCAAAGTGGAGGAGTAAGTGGCATGGAAGCAACAGTTGACTTCCTGCCGATTCAGTAAGGGGAGGATCAGGCAACTCTGACCTAGTCCAAGGCCTGTCGTAACAAAGCAGAAGTCAGTCAGGCTCCGCCTTCCATCTGTCTTCACCTATTTTGACAGCAACTATCTCTCCCGTTACACTTTACTTTTCTGCTGAGCTAAAAAACTTGTAACAATGGCTGCACAGAACTCACAGGCTGTACTCCTGGGGAACCCTGGTGGTATAGTGGGCTACACTTTGAGCTGCTAATCGTGAGGTTGGCAGTTTGAAACCACTAGCTCCTCCACTGGAGAAATAGGAGGTTTCCTAGTTCCATCAAGAGTTAGAGTGTCCAAAAACCACAGGACCGGTTCTTCTCTGTTCTGTAGGGGCTCTATGAGTTGGAATCAACTCAAGGGCAGTGAAGATCTGAAAATGTTAAGGTTACAGTCTTTTGTCCACAGCACCACTTCGCCTCCATGCTGACACATGGATTTCTTCCTGGTCTTCAGCCTGAAAGGCACATAATCTCTTAGCCTCTGCCGTGTGTCATTGATCCATCTTTCTGCCTCACGCACTCTGTTCTACCTCCAACAAACCCCCCCAACCCCCCTGCCGCACTGCTCCTCTGCTCTGACTCAAGATCTTGGTGTTGCAGCTCTGGCGCCTCTGGGATCTCAGGTACTTCAGGCAGGGATCTCCCACACACCGTTGGTGGTTTCTCCTTCTTTATGTTCAAAAGATTATCTTTGTTCCTTCTTTTGTGGTGGCTCTCTTACACATAGATAGTTAACAAAATGGACCGAACCCTTTAATGAGATTGTCATAAGCGTTATTTATCTGGTCACACCCAATCATGTGATGGAAATTCAAAGACCTGGAAAGAAGAGTCCTATTTCGGCAATTTCACTTCACCAAAAATTGCAGAATATGCATGCACTAGATCTCTCTGAGAAAACTAACGAGACAAATTACAAAGATTTGGCAGAACGATTAATTTGTAGGTCTAGAAAACTTTTAAATTACTTTCACTCTCTGTCGCCAGGTTGATTTTCTGTCTTACAGGCTATGTTGGAGCAGAAATGCTCCCAGGAGTTTCCAAGACTGTACACTTTTAAAGGAACAGACATCCTCTTCATTTTTACATGGAACTGTTGGTGGATTTAAATAGGCACTGATAATTTATTTATTCACTGAAAGCAGGGTGAATATTACATGAATCTTATTCTTTAGGAATCCAATGTATGGCAGAAGTAGTGTGTATAACAGAATACAATATTTGGGGTTTACTCCATCTTCAAAATCATTGTAATTTTTGAGCCCATTGTTATAGCCACTGTACAAATCTAGATTATTGAATTTTTCTCATTTTTACTAAGACTATATTTTCCCAAGCATGATGCCCTCCTCGAGAAAAGGGAAGCATGTGAAACAAAATCTCATCATCACTTCTTATTGTATTTCTAGGAGACATATTTGTTTATTCTTCTGCTAGTCCATGGTATAATCAATGTTATCTACCAATTCTTCAAGGGGGTATCCTTATCTTTTAATTTCATTTTATCATGAACCTTTAAAGCACCCTTGTGTAATGTAATTCAAGGGCATTAAAGAATTCACTGTGCTAAACCTCCAGAATTGTGTCTATTGCTTAAATAATAGTCCTTGGTGAGTGATCAGCTCATTAGGGCAATTGCAAATCCAAACTATCATTTAGAGGCTCAAACTCTTTATCACTTGACAGTGGGATTATCTGAGAGCTTGCTGTGTTCTTCAGCCAGCTGTCTTAATGAAAACAGAACATGGAAAAGAGGCATATGCTTACTCTCCTACATCGTTAGACAGAAATTGATGAAAAAAAGCCACTTACATTAGTGTGGATATCGCCATATTGTCAAATTTAACAACAAGGTAGACTAAGGTATGCATTCTTGTTGTGTGCTCAAAATAGAAAGATACAGGGTGTAGCTCAAACTTTAGTGCCTTAAAAAATACCTTACAGATACTTAATTAAAAATTTCTCCCTATGAGAACATTGGATTATTAATGTGCTAAATAATAAGTGTTAAAACATAGCACATGGTAGATGAAGTTGAACTGACAAGCAATAAAGTGGAAAAAAAGCTTGACATCTCTAACCTTGCTGTACTTCGAAAAAGGACCATTTTCAGTCAAGTATTTGCTTAAAATGCAGCTTATAGACCCTTTAAAATTTTTCTCCAAAGGGTTCTTTCATCCATTGACCTCTGAAGAGACTCTTGAGGCTATGTGCTAACTTCAAATAAGTAGGGCAAACTTATAGAGTGTTGATGAGTTAGATAGACAGATGTAAGATAGCATTCAATTTCTCAGCAGTGAACAAAACGGGCATCTTTTATTTGTAAAAATCAGTGAATTTCCCTCTTAAACTTGAATACTCTAGCTAAAAAATAAAATAAGATAAAAACCATGTGATATTCCAGGGAGATTATTTGAAATGATGAGTGAAGCTAAAAAAGGGATAATCTTTTGAAAGAATTTCAAACCGGTATGAATGTATGAATGGCAGGGGATACAAATTTCCCCTGAACTGAACAGACCCAAGGAAGAAAGGTATTTCCCTAAGGAGCTTTTCTGTTATGGAAAATACTTAGAAGATTCTCAAGTGTGTCAGATATGGGGTCTGACCTAACAGCGATGGGAGACTGATCTACCTCAAGTACAACGCAGCTCCTTTCCCTTCCCTAACTTTGTTCCATGCAGGTCATGGGAATAGCAGGCACCTTACAGTTAACTCACAAACAGTAGCAATCTTCCCCTAGTTGTTATGACAACTAGGTCAGGGGCTTGATCCTAAGTCAGGGGCTTGCTGACGAATGACTCTTGCAGTAAATAATATTTTAACACCATTTTACTACATAGGAAATAAAACCTTGCTTATAATTCACTATTGTCTTTACTGTATGACAGCAATTTTTGCCTTCATTCACTTTATTCCAATTCATCTTACACATTGCTTCTGTAAAACATATATATATATAGATACATATATATGTACATATACACACACAAATAAACCCACCACTAGCATTGAATCAATGCTTTCTCATAGCAAATGACTCTACAGGACAGGGTAGAACTGTCTCTGTGCGTTTCTGAAACTACCTGCTGTAGAGCATAGTAGAAAGTTCTCTCTTTCTCCCTAGAACTTCTGGTCTTTCCAAAGATAGTCTAACATCTAACCACTACACCTCCAGTGTTTCTCAGCATATATACAGTAAAGCATCATTCTGATATATTTAATGTAGTGGGATGCTTCCTACTTCTTTATTCCAAGTAGTTTTAAATAGCACCATATGGCTTTCCACAGCATGACACAGCAGTTTCTTAGAGTTCTAACTCCTTATCCTCTCCAGCATGTGACCTTTAGTTATCTGAACCAGGCTGCCATTGTTGGTGTAAGGTGACATCTCATCGTTGCTTTGATTTACATCTTTCAGATGTCTGGTGATAACCTTTTTTTGTGTGTGCTTGCTAGCCATTTGGATGTCCTTTTTGGTGAACTGTGTATTCATGCCTTTTCCCTAATTCTAATTGTATACATTGAAGTATTTTAATATTGATGTATTGTAGTATTCTACAGATTTTAGAGATTAGTTTTTATTGTTCAACTACTAACATTTTTTGCCCTCTTCCCCTCATTCTCTATGCTCTCTTTTTTCTTCTGGTGATATTTTGTGATGTACATAAATGTCTAACTTTTAATAGGCCCCAGTCATCTACTCTCTTTTCCACGGTTTGTGATTCATTCATTATATTAGATAGTATATCTATGCCCAACAATAGAGTCCTTATATCTGTCTCTATTTTCTCATTTGTGATCTTTTTAGTTTTGGGATGCACACTTAGATAATAAATCCATACCGAGTTTGGATTTGTACATAATTTGAGTAATTCTTTCTGCTTCATTCTTCTGCAGATGGAGATATTGTTTTACCAGCACCATTTGTTCAAGAGGCTACCACTTTCCCATTTAATGTTTTGTGGTTCTTTATCAAAAGATTAGTTGTCTGTAGATGGGTGCATTTATTATTGGGTTTTCTATTCTATTCTACTGGTATATGTTGCTATCATTGCACCTGAACCATATCATTTGACAAGTATGTCAGTGTAATTTTGAGGTCAGGCAATGGGAGATCTGCTTTATTTTTTAAAAGGAGTTCCTTGCTTATTCTGGGTCTGTTTCCCCACATACGAATTTGGTTGTTAGATTTTCCATTTCTCAAAAGAATGAAGTTTGAATTTGGACCACAATTTTGTTCTACTTATAGATTACTTGGGTACAGAGGGCATTTCCAAGAAAGTGAGCCCTTCTATTCATGTACAGGGAAACTTCTTCCTTTTGTGGAGGTCACTTTTTGCAATAATGTTCTATAGTTTTCTTTGAATAAGACTTCTACTTCTTTTAACCAATTCATTATCTTGTAGGTGTGTAGATGTTATCCTGTCACATATAAATATGTACATAAATACATTGAAATGTTATTTTTGTTGATGAATGAATGCAACACCATTCCTCTTGAATTTGTCCCTTTTGGCACAGTAAAAACACAGTTGTCTGCATTAAACCAGCTTATTACAGATTGCTAATGCCTAGGATTTCAATCCTAATGGTCTATTTAATTTTGATGATGATCAATTTCTCTGATGTCATTCTTTACATGGTCCACATCCCAAATATTAATGCATGTTTACAACGATTCTTTTTCTAATTTGAGGAATCCACCTTCAGCAAATGAGGCCCCAAAGCTTTGCTTCATCCTTGTCATTATGACTGACTCTCGATGGAGAAGGCAGCAGTTCCCCCGTCATATTTTGAATGCCTTCCCTTAGAGAGACTCATCTTCTGGCACTATTTCAGACTCTGCTTACCTGATGTTCTTAAGGTTTTCAGTGGCTAATCCACCAGAAGAGGACTCTTTCTTCTTTTGTGTTCCTAATCTGAAGCTCTCCTGAAACCTGCTAGCCATAGGTGTCTCCCCTGGTATCTGTAATGCTTTTGACAGAACTTTCAACATCACATCAACAAGTAAGTCAATATGATACAACAAATTACCAAAGGGTATAGAAGGTGATGGCTAATGGTTTATGATCAACAAAGTTATGTGTAGAATGTTATCCTTTCTCTGTTCTTACCCCATTCCACATGCTGAGGTGATCATCTGAGAAGCTGGCCTATATAATTACCCATTGCAGCATCAAGATTAAAAGAATATTCATTAATAATGCATGATGTGCATATGATACTTGCCTGCTAAAAGTCAAGAGGACTTGAAGCATTTACAGTTGCAGATCAAAGAATTCAGAATGGATTATACCCCAACATAAAGAATACAAACTATTCTTTCAACTTTTCCAATAAGCAGCAACATGAATAACACAAAAAGATGGAAATTGTGAAGGATTTCATTGTACTGTGACCCACCAGCAACACCCATAAAAGAAACCACCAAGAATGTATGACATGGGCAAATCTACTGCAACAAAAGTCTTTTGAAGTAGGAAAGAACAAGATGTCATTTTGAAGACTAAGATGCACTTGCATCAAGACATGGTATTTTCAGGCATGTAATAACCATGTAGCGAGCTATGTGATGAATGAGGAACCTAAGACAAGCTGATGCACACTAGAAATGTGGAAGCATTGATAAGTAATATTGAATATAATTTGGACTACCAGAAGAAAGAACAACATAATAGAAAGAAGGACAGCAGGGATACTTCTAGGAATTGAATATATTGAGACTTTGCTCCAATACATTAAATGTGTTTTCATATGAAAACAGTCTTAAAGGTATATCATGCTTGCAACAAAAGAAAATCAGTGACAAAGAGGAAGACTGGAAATGAATGGGACTGGACCAGTCACAGCACTAACCGACAGTCTTTTTTTGAGCATGTTCAGAACAGGTGGCGCTTCATTCTGTTGTCATCGTAAGTTCCAATCAGCTCTTCAGCATCTAACAAAAGCAGCAACAAAAACATGCCTGCATTATGTGGAGGAAGACGCAGGTAGAACCTTGATATTCCAGGAAAAATAATTAACAATGCTCATATTTCAAGATAAGCCTAGGTTTATTTATTCATTTAGATTATACTTTGCCACTTTCTGTTTACCAAAAACATAAATAGTGCAAATCGAGTACCTATTTGCAGTTAATCATGCACTTTAAAAAAGTTACTAATGTAATTTCAACAACAAACTCTACATATGATAAATTCTAGAGTTTTGAAAGTGAGAGTTATAACCACTAAACCTGAACAAGACAGCAGATTTTCATACAAAGCCAATCTTTGCAGATATAGACTCTAACACATGTGCAAAAAGCAATAACATTTTAAAAAATGTTATAAAGGTCTTTTATAAAGGTCTTATGGACTGAATTAAACCCTTTGAAAATGTGTTGAAGTCCTCAGCCTATGTGCCTGTGAGTTACACGGTTTGAAAATAAGGGTTTCATTTGTCATGTTAATAAGGCTATACTGATTAGAGTTGGTTGAATCTAATGAATTCTGAGAGTTGTGCATTATATATATATATATATATATATATATTCACACTATCAATGAGTCTATTCTAATTCATTGTGAATCCATAAAGTGTTTTTGAGGCTGTAAATCTTCAAGGCAGCAGATAGCTTCATCTTTCTCCCACAGTTAGAAGTTGAACATTTATACAACAGTGCCACCATATGAAGATGAGGAAATACATACCACTACAAAAGCATAAAAACTTTTATTAAACAAAAACATCAAAATGTGAAGCTTTTCTCAACCCATCCTCTATCTATCTCAACCTAACCCATCTATCAAACCATTTTCATTAAAGAAAACCAAAAAAGAATGGAAGCATTTGAATTATGATGCTGGATAAGAATACCGAAAATACCAGGAACCATCATCCCAGTACACAATCTCTCTTGGAAGAAGTACAGTACAGCAAGAAATCTCCTTAAAGGCAAGGATGGAGAGATGTACTCATGTATTCTGGGCATGTTATCAGGAGACCAGTCACTAGGGACAGATAGCACACTTGGTAAAGCAGAAGGGCAGTAAAACAGAGGAAGACCTTCCTCTAGAAAGACTGACACAGCAGCTGCACTGAGGGGCTCAGCCATCAAAATGATTAGGAGGATGGCACAGAAGCGAGCAGGGTTTCCTTCTAGAGTGCAGAGGGTCCCTACAGGATGACATGAACTGGAGGGAACTGAGTCACAACAACCCTCCTCTTTCCCTGTCCTCGGACTTTACAGAGTTAAAAGAAGTTTGAAGAGGCAAGCTCAAGCCCGAATGCAGGAATGGAGTTAGATCTCCAGTGCAATTCTTGGAGGATCCTGCCACCTTATAAGAATGAGCAGTTGCTTTGCCATGATAGGGAGGAAAAAAAGGCCTCTGTGCAATTTCCCTAGTTTTTCTTTCCCCTCCCCTCCAACCAATGCAGTTTTCAATTTTCCTAAAATTTATGCATAACAAGCCTCTATGATTTCCCTATTTCTCAAGAGAAACACTATCAAGATGATCCCTTTGGAAGCTTAAAACACAGTCAACATAACCTCCACTGATCTCTCTTGCTTGATCACCAATGAAGTTTGTCTAAACTTCCTTAATGCACTTGTTCCCTGTAATAATTGGTGTTTAATATAGGGCAGCATTCCCATAAGCATGTTACAAAATTCACTAATTTGGGAAGAGGTATACTTGAGTTTTATTAAAAGTTTGATATTAGCCTTGACCTCAGAATTATTCTTTTTGGTGGCAAAAGGAATCTTTTATTAAGGCACCCTAATAATATTAAAACATGTACATAAATGATCAAACTTGTCTGCTGCTATTCATTGATTGCCCAAACATGCTTTTATATTTATTTAAAGTAAATTTATACATGTATGAACTGTAAACATTTCTCTCGCTCTCTCTCCAAGGACACAAATGTGAGCATAATCTTGCTAATTCTGAGGTAAATATTTGATTGGAAGAATTGTATAAATATGTTTTCTCAGAAAAAATATAAAATGAATAAACCGGTCATTTTCTATCAAGTCAATTCAGATCACAATGGCCTCCAGGTTTCAACAAAAAAACTGAGCACCACAGGATTTTTGATGACTGGTTTTTCAGAAAAAAATTGTCAAGTCTTGCTTTGAAGACATCAAGATTGGACTCAAACTTACTTCAACTTTTCAAAGTGTATCACTATTGGGTTGCCATGGAAGAGAATACAAAAACAAAACAACTCAGGACAGTAAAAATAATACCTAGCAAATGTTGAGAGAATTCTGACTGACTCTGACCCTATACTTTGATCATTTCACCCTTTGGAGCAAAGTTTAATTCCTCCTACTGGGTTTTGAAGCTTTCAAATTGCTATCAACTGCTTATTTTTCTATTGGTAGAATTCAAACCACCAACATTTTGGTTAACTGAACCACTGAGCTTGCAAGGTTCCTTTTAATGGAGACAGGTGCCCCCTCCAAATGGAACTTTTTTTTTCAAAGCTATAGATTTAATTTTTAAAATAACTATCACTTTTTAAGTACTCTCCACTGCACTTAATACATTTGTCAAATCTGCAATTCCATTCTTGGATATGTTTTTCAAACAAATGTTTGACTGGCTGACATCATCTCTCTCCCTTGTTTGTTCCCTCACCTCTTCTATACTATCAAATTACTGTCCTTTTATGCCCCTCTTCATTTGCAGAAATAAAAGGAAGTCACTTAGAATGGGGTCAAGTGAGTCAGATGCATGGGGAAAGAGAAGCATGCCAAACATTGGTGCAATGAGATGGCTGTGTGAGCAGATGCATTGTCGTGGTGGCATAACTAGTCCTCCATCTACCACAAAGGAGATCTCTTTGAAAAATCATTCTATTAAAAGCATCTACAGATATTATAATAATCCAAAATTCAATTACATCAAGCATAGTTGTCTAACTGCTGCCACCAGCATTTTCAAAACATTTTCTTACTTCTTGAACTCATTTGATATCAGCTCCCCTTTGTCAATCCCCTTCCGCCCCGCTCTACTACCCCAATGAACGCTTACTGTATCATTCTTTTTATAATTGCTGCATCTCACACAATCTGATGTACCCATTGACCTACTATTCTGCTATTCCTTCCCCTAGAGTGGGGTTATACAGTTACCATTGTTCTCATTTCCCCTATCCCTCACTCTTCCCAAACCCTCAGGGATTCATTACCCTCGTTACTTTCTGATGGGTTTATTCAGGTATAACAAGGTTAGCCAGGTAAACCTAAGGTCATAATAGTGAGGGGAGGAAATTTGAGAGAACTGGAGCATAGTTATATGTTTCATCAGTGCAATTCTGCACTCTGGGTAGATCATCCCTTCTGTGAGGGACTGTCCAGTTACCTTGCTGGTGGGTGTTAGGTATCCAATTTGTCTACACTCCTTGAAATTTACAGGAAATCAGGCTGTTTTTTTTTTTTTTTGCAATCTTTTCAGAACATCTAAATAGAGACCTTGATGAATAGTCTGACCTGGTGGAATTAACTCGAAATGCACTATCCCCCTCACATCAAAACCAAACAAACAGTAAACAAAAAACAAATAACTATCATCTTGATCTTTGGTTTCACTTGACGAGCATTTGAGGGGTGAGGTAATGATGGCATCTTCCACTGGCTTGACTGATGCAATGATCTTGGGAAAAAGTCTGGGTTTCTTTGGAGCTGTTCTTTCAAAGCAGACAGGTTTCTCCTCAGTACTCTTTGTCCTAGTCAGTCAGGACTCGAGTTCTAAATTTCACAGTGACCCATGTCATTCCCCAATCTTTCTTTAAAATGTGCTGAACCAGCTCCAACACTGTCCAGATAAATTCTCTATTTACTGGTTTGTCCTCAGTCTTTTGGTCTTTGAGCAAATGTGCATGGATTCCATTGCCATATTTGTCCCCTCTGGAAATTGATAGTTGTTCAGATGAAGTTTGTCATCACTCAATACTTCACCTTTTGAAATGAGAAAACCACTTGTACACTTGAGTTTCCCCCATAGCACCGCCCTTTGCAAACTATATCCAGCATCACAACAGTTTCTGTGCCATTTTTCCTGAGAAGGAAACAAGATTTCATAGCCTCAGGCCGCTCTCTTAAATTGGTCACCGTGTGCACTAACTCAGAGGGAGTTGCTTGATGCTTGCTTAACAGGTGGGGGGCCGTATGTGGTAGGGGGTGGGAAATGTGTACTAAGAAAGTTCTGCCCACTGTCATTTTTTCCCCATTTTCTTATTGGTGGGGGAAGACATCCTCTTGTATGTTGAGATTTTCTAATAGTGAACACAAAGAGAAGGAGCTAGGAAAGACCACAAGAAGCCTAGAATCCACATAGCTATAGGAGACAGGTTGCACCTACCATCATAAATGAGAATTTTACTATGACTGCTATGGGATCAAGCAAAAGACACTACTGTGTGACATGGAAATAGACAACAATACAGAGGTCAAACATAGAAGTTAATAATTGGAAATAAATAGAAATTGAGAACTCATTTTCTGTCATTCCACCAATGTGTTCATGTCAGGAAGGCTCATTGTAGGCAACAGTACAATGCAGGGGTTTATCCTTAAAACATTCATACGGTGCAACATGCCCTGCATTTTAACTCATAAGCTGACATTATAAAGGATGCAATGATCTCATGGCTTTCCTTTCATTAAAATATTCTAGTCTGTGACTGTTAATTAACTGAAAAATTTATCAGGAACCAAATTTTTCAACTCTTTAGGATTTATTTTGAAAATATATAATTAATTGCAAAACTATCAACAGACTAATTGATATGGTTTTTTGTTGGTTTTAAAGTTCTTTATAAATTGTCTGCCAGAATGATCATATAAACTTTTGTAATGATTATTAAAATAAACATATTTTATTAGTCACAATACAATGATTGTACTGATTTATATATTTTTAAGAACACTGAGTATTAGATTTACTCATGTAAATATGATAAATAGCTGCATTTACTTTATAGCTACTGTATTAGTTACGGAGAAGATTTTATTTCCTTTTCAAAATAAAAAAAAATCTACTATAGGTCTTTATCTCTTAAAAACGAGGGTTCAGAACACACATATGACCAATGGCTGGCTGTCCTGTTCCAATCCCCAGCTGGTCTGTGACAGCATATTGTCTCTCTCTAAGAAAAATAGGTCGAGAGAAAGAATAATATTTTCCTCACATCCCAATAATTCAGACAGAACAAATGCTTATCACATTCTAATCTCCATTTTTGAGTGAGGAGGAGGAGGAGGAAGAACTGTAAGTCGCAAAAATAATCCTCAGCTCATAGTAGTAGAAGGACTTCGGAGGCAGCTGGTGTGAGTGCAGGGCCGCATTGTAAATGTATTCAGCCCTGAAATGGCCTCGGATACAGCTCAGCGGACTTGTAATGTGTCTTGCAGCTCAGCCTGCTCTTTGGAAACCACTGAGGGTGCAATCCTGCTGCCCTTGCATTTCTTTTATGCTCACATAACTCCCATTAACATTGCTCAAAGTTCAGGGTACCAGGAACTGAGAACATTGCTGGCAATTTTTCTCTGCTTCCTCAATTCTCCATGGCTTTGCAGTCATAGACAGTTAGCAGCACTTTCTCAATAAGAAGGGGGTGTTTTGCAGGGAAATAAGAAAGCTGCAGGGAAGCCCTGCTTACTGCGGGGAGTCTCTGCATGCCGGCCCACGTGACACAGGCTCTGCTGGGGCACCAGCTGCGTGGAACCACCTCCGGGCTCCGTGCAGTGGGAGGAGAACTCCCCTTGGCCGCGTGCACACCTGATTGGCTGCATGACAGCGATGCCTTCCAGCCCAGCACCTTCTGTTCCAGCATTTACCAGATGCAATTAGCAGCGTCAGAAGGAAGCAACTTAAAATCTGTCAAAATGGGCCAGCTACCTCATTGCTTGCTCTGGTCTTCATCACAGGATATCCATTTAGACACAGAAAAAGTCCTATGAAAAGTATGCAGAAGCCCCCCGTAAGGAGCTCTCTTAAGAAACTCCACCACCCCTTATTTTGAAAATCTCATTTTATAAAATGGTTCTCATCAGACAATGGTTCTCATCACTCTCAATTGTGAGATGTATGTTTTTTCATGCAATTTGTAAAGGTCATATGGACGCTGGTCCAAAACAAAAACCAAGCGGCGGGAACAGCAGCTACAGTCGGCAAGCTGCTGCTGGAAAGTAGAGCTGTTCGGTGGCACTGCTTTCTTGTCTCCTCTCCTGGATCTTCATATTATTTTCCATGGAAAGTGATTGACATTTTTCTTAGGAAAAAAGCAGTCTTATATTAAATGCTTCCAGGCTTATATTCAAAGGGTGTCAAAATGTGTCACCCCTTGAAGAACTCAAATGAACCTCCACCCTTGAAGCCAACCATCACAGTGTAAATAATTGATCTGATAAATCATACAGCATTTGAGATTTGAACTGACACCAGAACCCAATGTATGTATTGTTTCCTCATTTGCTGGACAGATTTTATAGCAATGCAAATGTCATACTCCTTCAGGCTAAAAAGCTAAGGTTGATTTCAAAGCGGAAGCAGTTGAAGTTCTGTTCAAATCACGTTGATGTTCCTAAATTGAGAGATGAGCAAACGAGACAACTAGCAAAAGCACAGGTGTATTTTCCACCAACTCCTTGGGAAAATAGACATCCTCTTCCACGAAGCCTTCTTTTGTCTTGCTTTATTTATTTATTTTGAACAGTGCAACATATGTTATGGCTAATCATATATAACCCACCGGGAGAATAAAGGCTGTCACTATAATTAATGGTTTAACTCACTCAGAGTATTTTCAATGCTAATAAGCAAAATGGGACTTTTGTTTTAGCGAAAACGAGGACATATGTTGTTTATTGCACCTTTCCTCTAATAAAAATTTTTTAAAAAGGAACCTGTATATTCTTCTTAGGCTTTTTTTTTTTTTGAAGAGGATCTGGTGGAAAAACAAGTTAGGAGAGGAGACTTATCATTGATTTCTTCCTAGAGAGCCAGGCACATTATCCTGATATTCCAGAAGACAGCAAGCATGGTGCGGGGGAATAGAAGACTTTTCACAGAAATAGTGCTCCAATCAAATAAATAAGAAAGCAAGGAAATAAATTAAACCTCTAACAACCATTAAAACATTGTTTACCTCATTTAAAGATGTGTATCAATAATATTCTAAAAGAGTGCAGGTACATGGTACAGAGTATAGCAATAAATTATTATTATTAATAATAAGAGTTATTATTTAAATCTGTCTTTTAGTCACAGGTATCATGTGCAGGATGATCCAGTGACTGCATAAAGACATATATTTTTAAATTTCTACCCAAGGATAGTAAAAAATGAGAATCCATTTTGCTTTTCTACCATGTTTGTTTGATTGCTTTTATTTTGACTCCTCTCCTCATTAAATTGGTACCTTAGAGTTTTTAATTTGATAGTCAGTGAAATTCATGATCACATTCATTACTACAATTGAAAAGGCACATATAAAAATCCTTCAGTTTTTTGACTGAGCCCCGGTGGCGTAGTGGTTGTGCGCGGGACTGTGGTCCACTGAGACGGAGGTTCAATTCCAGCAGTGGGGCTGGGCCTCCTACTCCCACCATCGGAGAGCAGTGATGCCCAAACAAAACAAAACAAAAAAATCCTTCAGTTTTTAAGGTTACTTTTAGGAAACACATTCCTATATGAGAATAAAAGTAGTCAGCCAAGAACATCTTGATCTTTATTATGAGTTCCAGGTATAACGTTTAGGGATTACAGTAGTATAAAACTTGGAAATGTAAAGCAGCCTCATGTGTCTACCTACACAATTTCAGTTAAAATATATAATTTCAGTATTTTTATCCTGATATACTACAACATGGACTCTTTAGACAACTAGCACATACATACTATTCAGAATATTTTCCAAAACTCAAATCAGAGTTAAATAGCTATATTTATAAATAGAGATCACTTGATTTTTTTCCCAGCTGTGCTTAGCATACATTAACATGTTCAAGTGCCATCTATGAGAAAACAACTTCCAAAGCTATTTAACATCTATGTACACAAGCACATGGAGAACTTCTGCCTCTGAGAACAACTACAGAGCCATGGTTTGCTTGTAACACACCACTATTAAGACAAATTTTTACTGTTGGATGTATTGACTATTGTCATTGATATCATCAAGTGAATTAAATTAGCAAAGAGACCATAAAGGATAAAGAATTACTGCATATGTGTGGACACCAAGATTTGATTTTTGATAATATAGACATATGTAAACAGTAGCATAGCTGTTCCAGATTTGCACTCCATGTATATAGTTTATCTTACTCAAACGTTGCCTCTGAGGTCTATATTGCTATCCCTATTTTGAGAGGAGGTAATTGAGACTCAAACATATATAATGACTTGCTCAAGGCAATACATCTAAACTGCATTGGCAGAATTTGTTATCCACATTGAGTCATTCTAGATCCTATAGTTTAAAAAATTCACTTGTGCAGTCTAATTTAGTAAGCCATTTTTTACACTTTATTTTCATGAAAGAAGCAATACTGTAACACATTTGAATTATTTCAACAGGTAATTCAGGAGACAGAACTTTCAACCAGGTCTGATGAGTACAAAAGACTTTTGGGCAACAGTATAGATTGCTGATTTGTAATTAAAAAAATGAAGCAGGGTCATAGGAAAGAGATTTTCATTAAGAACAGAGCAAAAAGTGAACAGATAAAATTATTCCTACCTTAAAAAAGACAAATAACTGACAAAAATTCTTTACTTTATGGGTATTTGCTTACAACAAAGCAGGGTGCAATACATTTTACTTAACTCCAGTGCTGTTATTAATTTTTTTAAAATAACAAAAATGTCAAAAAAATCAAAAGACAAGTTATAGGGGGAAAAGTCAGTTTCTAAGTAATAAAATATTGGCCAATTGAAGAATGGACAATTGAGCTATTTTTGTAATTAATACAACCTTTAAATCTTAAAAATTATTCATTTAGAATGATCACTCATGGGAAGGGATAAAACTATGAACATTTCACATCCACAAAAGTGTTGATGAATAAACATAAGACTAGAAAATGCAAATTTTTAATTACTATGCTATAAAAAAAACACTGATTGCGGAATCTGGCTACACACACCTCTCTGTTACCAACAAACTCTGCTTCATTATTGCAATATGGGTATCACATTGTTTGATTCTTAGTAGCAGCAAGAGAATGTGAGAAATGCTTGGTTTTTGATTTGTTCTGCCTTCTTTTCCTCTAACAAAATGGGAGCTACCAAATATGGGTAGTCTGGGGGCCATAGCAAAAATTAAACGGAGTCAATTTCAGGAACTGGGAAAACGAAAAGTATTTATTAGCAGAAAATCAATGAAAAAATAAAACCAGGTTTTCATTTAATAAGGATATCTCCCAAGGTAACTGATAATTTATGACCTGACAAAACCAATTTGGAAGTAAAGATTATTTTCTGACTTTGTCTGATTTCATTGGAAAGATATTGAAAAGCTCATCACCTTGTGTTTTGACCATAATATAAACAACTTACCATAGTGCGGTGGTACTTATTTCTGTGGAACATAAAAGGATTATAAAATTTTATTAAAATAACCAGCTCATTTATCAAAGCAATATTTGCCATACAACAAAAGGCATTTTCATTTGTAGAAAACAAACTCCATATATTTTCAGCTCAATCATTGTATTACACCTCTACTGTGTCGTATGAGTGATGTTGAAAGATGCTTCTCTTCATCTTGATGTAGTTAGATGACAAATGTTTGTTCTTCTGCCATGATGCTTCAGCATTACTTTTGCATTATTAAAGAGAGATTTGGAAATCCCTAGACAATGAATGCAAAGCCCATCTTTAAAATAAGACAGCCATATAAAAGACGAAACATTCCCCAAGCTTTTATAAAATTTGATTAAAGGATTAGATCTGTCAGTGTGCATTGTTCTACATTTTTTTTCTCTTCAGAAATGAAGAGAGTAGATGAGGATGGAAGAAAATAAGTTTAAAAGGGGAAAGTGAAAACACATTAATGCAAATCGCTGGTATTATTTCCCCTCTACTTAAATTAATATGCAGCTTTGATGAATACAACATTTTTAGTCACCACTCCTGGTTTTTCAAGGAAACAAAGTTCCTTTCAAATTGACCCCATGAGATTAGTGAGCCTCTACCTACAATCTTAGAAATATCTCTACAAATTTTGGCTAAAATCTAGAATGCAAAGATTGTTTATAACAATATTACATTAAACTCAGTAGGTCATGATTAAATACACTTAAAATAAATGTTACATAAACTAAAATTAATATGTTATCCTGACAACCTCTAACGATTTGCAACACTGTTTCCATTTCCACTACTGGATTCCACGTATCATGAGCTCTTAGTTCTTATCTGCACCTGTGCATATGCTCCGCTTTAGTTCAGTGCTTTACTCTGCTGTGGCTGACTCATCCCTTCCCTGTGACCACTCTATAAGGGAATGTCCCACTGTCTACAGATGAGCTTTGGATATCTGCTCTGACCTCCTCATTCTCAGTGATATGTTTTTGTTTGTTTGCTTGTCTGTTTATTTGTTGTGAGTCTCGTGATACCTTTTACCTGGTCCCAGTAACACCTCCTGTGTATATCAATTTTTAATGAGCTTTCCTCTTATTTTGCCACATTATTCTTTGCATACTCCAGCTTCTCAAATTATTTGTTAAGAATATAGATTAATTAATTAATATGCAATAAGTATGGTGAAAAGATACAACTTTGAAGCACACTTTTCCTGATTTTAAATATTTTTAGTATTCACTTTCTCTTTTCAAACAATTATTTCTTGGTCTATGTAAAGGTGTGGTAGCACTGTTTTCTGAAATTTTCTTTTCCACAGCATTATCTTTAATTTGGTGTGATATACACAGTGAAATTTCTTTGCATAATCCAAAACACAAATAAATATGTCCCTGGTGTTCTTTGTTTTCATCCAAGATCTGTCTGAAGTCAGTGATGGCATTTCTGCTTCCACATTGTCTTTTTACTCATCTTGACTTTCTGGTGTCCACCTATTTGACTTTCTGGTGTCTGATGTACTGCTTGGTTGTGTCCCATCTTCACAATTTTTATGTTTGAGGCCATTGGTGCTGCCCCTGGGTCAATCTATCTTCTTATCTTCTTCTTAGAGCTTCTGACCTTCCCCTTTGCCAAGTATGATGTCAAAGACTAGAGTCTCCTGATAGCAGGTCTAAAATATTTGAGATGAGTTTTATCATCCTTATTTTTAAAGACTATTCTGGATGTACTTCTAAGACAGAACTGTTTGCCCTATTGGCAATTCAAGGCAATTGCATGATTTTTACCAACACTGCAAAATTCAAATGCATTGATTTTTCTTCAGTATTCATTTTCACTGTCCAACTTTCACATGCATATGAAATTATTGAAAATACCATTAGTTTAATAATTAAACATACTTTTTTTCTAATCCAGGGACCTTTACTTATACTGTGTTGTAGTTGTTAGTTTAATCCAACACATGATCATTTCCTCTATGCTGAAGAGTTCTGCTTCACAGAATTTTTAAGACAGTGACATTTAAGATGCAGATTGCCATGCCTGGGACATTGCTGGGGTGTTTAAAACATTGAACCGCTTGGTATTTTAGTTTGGTTATGCACAAAGAATGAGAAACTATGCCTATCAGTACACATATCATGTTTTATTGTCACTTGCTAACATGAAGCTCTAAAATCAATGTAAATATTCATAAAATGTTTTAAATGACAGAATAGTAGAATTCATGTGCTAATTATTTCAATGCCTTGAGAACACCAATTACTCTCCAGATAAGATGGAGTTAAATAATCAAGGGCTTATTGATCACATTTTAATATGCCTACTTATTTATTTTCTGAACTACCTAGACATAACACAATTGCATACCTTCATTAGCTATTACCATTTTTTTGAACATAATTTAAATTGTTTCTAACAATAAATAGTAAATGTTTTCTGAGATGGTTCTTCAAATAACAAATAACTGAAAATATATTCTATGAGTGACTTGTATCTTACTATTAAGTTAAATTCCCCCAAACATAGATATTTCATTGATTTTAGTATCTTTGTTACATATACTCCATTGGAAATTATAACCTTTTAACTGTTCCATTTTATAAATCAATATATTCAGAGTGGACCAATGAATGAAGAGATTTACAATTTCTAAGAAGTCATATTTAATTTAGATTACTGATCCACTCTGACCAGTTCACCTTTGGCAAATTCATATAAAAGTTAAAATTAAAGCCATTTTAAAAAAGAAGCTCAAAGAAACAACAATAAACCTTCCAACCTCTGATAGCAACAAATATTTATTTACCAAATAATTACTTTTAATTTTTCATGAAAAATTATATTTGCACTAGTTAAAAAAATCATTCAATGATGAAAAATAGAGATGCCTTGAATTTGAAAAGAGTATGTACTGGGGATGGGGGAAAAAAGTATGTACTGCTAAGAAGTTATCATTATATCATCAGTTTGAGACCATAATTAGTTATTTTTTATTACAAACTTTAGCAATTTAGTTTCCTTTATGAACGTTAAAAATACAATTATGGTTAGAAACGTTGTGATACAATTGAGATAATTACTTTTCATTTTGCTTAGTGCAAAGTGACTTAAAAACTTATATATCAAGGATGTTTAGTTATATCAATATTCAATTGCTAACATAAGTTCTCTTTAATAATGAGAAAATAAATTGTCTAAGTTAGAACATTAATTTTTAAAATGCTTCTAAGTTAAGTACTCTTAATTTTTAAAGTATGTTCATACTAAGTATTTTTCTTTAGTTCAGGTGTCTCAGTAGTTTCTTATTTTCTGTAAGAAAATTCCAAAAGCCAGATTGAAAAAAACCCACAAGGATTATTTTCCTTATTTAATAGGTCAAATATAAGGCAAGAGGTACAAATTAAATAACAATGACTATTATGAACAAAGGTTGTAATTGGGTCTGAGTTTATCAAAGATCCTTCTTGCAAGTTAATATATTTAAGTTTTACTCCATCCTAGAAATTAATAAATTTTCTACATAAAAAATGAAATTTGGAATAAAATTGCTTATTAATTATATGTGTCTACTATAGAAAATATATGTATAAACTTTATACTGTTAGCTGTACCCAACATGTGTTTCAATAAGCTAGAACTTTGAAATGCCATTGAAGAAAAAAATTATTTTTATATATATTATTAAATTCATCTAGTTTTATGTATATAATGCTGTTACTTAGTCAAATAATAAATTTATATTAAGGAAACTCAAAGTATTTAGTTTTCTTATATTATGCTAGACATTTCTTGATTAAAGGAACATGCTAAAATTATTAGACACAGTATGTTAACTGTCCTTCATCATGCATTTACACATGTGATAAGATAGCAGGCCTTGAGATCTACAGTCTATGCTGGGCTGACTCAATCTAAACATAAGAGCCTTGAAAGCACAGATATTAACCAGGCTGTAGTGACAGAGAGCCAAAGGAACAAAGAAAGAGAAAACAATGGCGCAAAAAAGGCGAGAAGTGTTTGCAGTGTGAGACAAATTCAAACTATTCCTACTGTCTTGGAAGATTTTGTGAGTGAGCCTGAGGCAGTAAACAAATGATCTCTCTCCCCAAACCAAAGTCATTGCCATCAAGTCATGCAGATTCATCTAGAAGTTAGTAAAAATGTTCCTCTACAGACAGGAATAGAAGGGACTTTTATTTTCAACCTTCAACTATTGGGAACTGAATTCAGCTAACCATGGAATGGTGAAGTAAACAGATTCCCATCCCAGAAATGATTAGCATTCTATCTTTTGATGATCATCTAATGGGACCTATGTAAGTCTTCTGAGTTATAGAACTATATTATATATGGTCGTAAACAAAATTTGTGGTCATTTCTAATGGCAGGAATGGTAAACTACCATTTTTATGTAACTATCGTAGGCCTCACAGCAAATTCACGTTAGTAAATTAAAAGTTCTGTTTGTGAGCTGAGAACTTTATGTCTACAAGTGTAAGTTATTCCCACCACAGTGTTAAGAAATCGCCTTGAAAGTAGGGGATTTTTAAGTTAGATCTATTGATTCAATATATCACAGACAGGAAATCACAGGTGTTGATACTTATAGAGACATTTTTATTATCAAGTTAACAAGAATCACAGAATCTGAGCAAAACTAAAGAAAAGCAAGAAAACACAAGCAAATGAAGGATCTATTAAGACATACCTTTAAACTTGCCCTAACTTGTTAGGAAAGCATTTGGGGGTATCTCATCAAGTGAAGCATTGACAGGCTTATGAATCACTGGATTGGAATCGATGATAAAAGGAGGGTCGAAGTGAGTCAGAATCACACCCCAGAGTCACATGAAAGACAGCACATCCATCAAAAGCCAGTGTTTAGGGAAAGCATGAAGCCAACAAAGATCAGAGAAGACAGATGTGTTGCCAGAGAGGTAGAGGCTGGAAATCAGAGAAAAAGAGTTAGGGAAAAAGTCAAAGAAAAATGTGCTTTCTTTCCCACCAACAAAGGCAAATTGAATCACCATCGGATGTTGAAGTTCCTTCCTGGTCATGAATGGCGTTTGCAAATATGGCGAGAGGAATGCTTACATTTAATTTATGGAACTTAGCACTCTTAGTATGAAACAGTGTGTAAGCAGTATGTTTTGAAGTATGAGTTCGTGCTATGTTCAGTGAAAATTTTACTGGCATTTTTTTAAAAGACATAACTAGAAGGACCAATGGATAAACAAGGCTGGTATTCAATTCTTTCTTTATGAATATAGACAATTTTTTAAGTAGAACTGTACATTCATCACTCATACACACAACGGATGAGAATGAGTACGCTTTGTTGGTGTTAGGACTGCCACAGACTAGAATCCTATACTTGCATACTTCATCCGACCCTTTCTATGACTCCTAAAGTCCACATACATATAGTCAAGACCCTTATTCTGATTCAACTTCTCATTTCATGTATAAGGCAGCTTGGAGTTCTGGCCTCATGGACCTCCTTTCAGTTACAGTGGATATCTGTCTTTAAGGCCAGATTTTCCATGCCAGACTGGTCTCCAGGACAGTTTATAGTGTGGGCCTGAGAAAATACAAAGCTGTTCCTTTGGGGAACAGCCCAGACAAATTTGTTTTAGAACAATTGTCACACTCAGCGAAGTATTTGCAGGCAAGGGAAATTACAAAGTAGGAGACTTTTTTCAGTACTCAGAGCACAGATCAGCTCTTAGCCCTTGCCCAGGGAGTTGACAGTTCCAACCTACTATCTGCACTGCAGAAAAATGAAGAGCTGATCTGCTTGTTTAAAGATTTCCAGCCTTGGAAACAGTATGGAGCAGTTCTGCTCTGTCCTCTAAACTCAAGATGAGTTGCAATGGACTCCATGGCAAGTGGATATTTTTTGTTTGTTTAGATGATCTTTAATCTCCTACCATAAACTGTACCACTCTTGCTTAATGAACTACACTCTCACCTCCTGGAACAAAGGTACTGAGGAAGTTCTTTGAGATCACCAATTGATCGAACAGAGAAAATCTGACATATGCTGTTGCCACAAGGACCTTTACCTATCATTTCCCAAGAGTGGAAGAGATCCACAGGATTTGGAAATCATATGACCACATCTTTTGCAAAGCATGTCTCTTTATATTCTTACTAAGAGTGGTGGTAGAATGGCAGAATACATTAAGGACCGGGGAATTTTTCTGAACTATTGCTTTGTGGGCAGAACTTAGTCTTTGGAGTCAACTTGAGAGACTATTTTAAAAAATCTATGAAGAAAAGAAAATAATTGATAAAGATAAGTTCTAGTGCTGCAACGAAGATTCAGTAAGAACATGAAAAGCCTGAAAGTGTGGTGAATTTGATTAACCAACTGGAGACTGTGGCATTGCTCTTTTAGGTTGACTTGGAGTTAGTTCTGACTGATAACAACCTTCTGGAAAGAAACATAGCCCTGTTCTGTGACACGCTCAAAATTGTCTTTTATGTTTGGTCAACTGGTGCAGCCACTGTGTCAATCCATCTTGTCTAGAACATTACTCTTTCCCCCTGCCCCTCTACTTCATCAAGCATGTCAACCTTCTCTACACCTCATCTCCTCTGAGAACATGTCCAAAGGCTGTGAGAGGAAGTGCCACGACCCTTGCATTTCAGGAGAATTCTGACTATGCTGCTTCTTAAACAGAGTTTCTTGTTCTTTTTTGTTTGTTTGTTTGTTTGTTTTTTGGGCATCACTGTCCTCTGGTGGAGGGAGTAGGAGGCCCAGCCTTTGCTCCTGGGGAACCGATCTGGAATTGAACCTCCATCCCAGTGGGCTGCAGTCACACGCCAACCACTATGCCACCGGGGTTCAGCCCGAGTTTCTTGTTCTTTTGGTAGCCCGTGACACTTTTAATATCCTTTCCAAAAACTATAACTCAAATGCATCAACTCAACTTCTTTCTTATTGGCTCCCCACCTTTAACATGCATGTGAGGCAAATGAAAACGCCATGGCTTGTGGACTTAGGGGACCCTGAGTCCTCAAACTTACATCCTTTCCTTTCAACACTGTCAAGAGGCGTCGTGCAACAGATTCACTCAATGCAACTCATTGTTTGCTCTCCTGAGAATGGACTGTGAATTCAAGTAAGATGAAATCCTTGACAACTTCTAGCTTTTTTCATTTGTCATATTTTCTATTGGTCCCATTGTAAGAATTTTGATTTTCTTTTCTTTTTTAAAAATAATTTTATTGGGGGCTCTTGCATCGCTTATCACAATACTATACTGTACCAAACACCTCTGCATGCCTGCTGCTGTCTTCATTTTCCAAATATTTGCTTTTCCATTTGAGGCTTTGATGTCAGTTTTTCATCCTTTCCTCTCTATCCCAACTTCTCCCTCCCCCATGAACACTCAATACTTTATAAATTATTATTTTGTCATATCTTACACTGCCCGATATCTCACCTCACCCACTCCTCTGATGCCCGTCCTATAGATAGGAGGTTATGTGTAGATCCTAATAATTGGCTCCCTCTCTCTACCCCACCTTCCTCTATATTAAGTTGTGATTCACTTAATTCACTAAAGAATTAATCCCTGGACTTAGTCAGGAAATACTTCAAGTCCTCCATGTGCCATCTTTCTTTAAAGTTGGCAGTCTTCCTCTAATAATGGTGCGACATTCTTCATGAGTCGACTTTTCTGATTATTTGCTTGCATACATAGTGAGTGAGTATGGTGAGAAGATATAACCCTTGTTCTGCTGTCATAATGGCCACTTGATCCAGACACAGGTTCCATGAGAGCACAGTGAAGTGTTTTAGAATTCCCATTCTGCTCCAGGTTCTGCCCAGTTTTCTGCTTGTTTGTCTTTTATGATCCAAAAATTGCCTTTGCATAGTCAAAAAAATTAGTCAAGCTCTGTCTTGGAGTCTCTGCTCTTAGCCAAGTGTCATCTGACAACCTCAATGATATCCCTTATCCCAAACACAGTCCTTTCCTATTTAGTTGGCCAGGTAGCTCTGTCCCACTTTTCTTGGCGTAGACAGACAGGTAAGTGCTCTCAGTGCTTCATCAGCTTGTTGAAATATTTCAGTTGGTGCTCCATCAATTCTGAGACTCTTGATTTAGATAAGATCTTCATTACAGTTGACTTTTTTGCATTCAGAACTTTTGTTCTTATGCATATGCTATCTCTTGAAATGTCTGAAGCACTATCATGTATGTAATCAAATGGCACTCTGTACTTTTCCATCTTCTTTTGATACTTCCTATATCATTCAATATTTTGCCCATAGAATCATCCATATTGCAACTTGAGGTTTGAATACTTTTGTATAGTTCATTCATCTTAAGCTATGCTGAAAATGTTCTTATTTTTGGTTTTCTACCTCTAAGTCTTTGTACATTTTATTTTACCTTCATAAACTGCCCTTCAAAATTTCGTGCCCAGTTTTACTTATTTTATCATTTCTTCCATTTGCCCTAGCTCCTCTACAATTGACAATAAATTTCAGAATACCTCTTCTGACACCTATTTTAATGTTGTCTTTCTTGTCTTCTCAATTCCTATTTCCTTTCTTGTCTTGGCATCATACATAGTTCATATGATATCTTGCTGTCATTCCAGAGTTCACCAGGTCTTCTGGTCAATGTGTCAGATCTGTTCTTCAGGTGCTCTTAAAATTCAGGCAGGATACCATGAAGTTAGTTGTTTGACTTGCATGGCTTGGTTTTCATTTTCCTCAGCTTCAAGCTTAACTTACATAAGATCAAACGATAGTCTGTTGCACAGTTAGCCCCTGGTCTTGTTTTTATCTTTTGATGTTGACCTTCTCCATAGGAAAACAACCATCACAAAAACCAAACTCACTGCTGTTGAACTGGTCCTGACTCATCGCCACCCCGCAGTACAAGCTCGATGTGACTGGTGTGTTTCTGAGACTGCAATTGCTGAGGTGAACAGAAAACCCTACTGTTCTCCAGCAGAATGACTGTCACTTCCCAAGTGCTGATTTGAGGATTGCAGCCAGATAGTAACCACAAAGCCACCAGGTCTCCTTCCAACAGATATTGTCAGTTGGATTTCTGTGTCTTCCACCTGGAAACCTTACGTGTATGATTCCTTTTTGAGTTCTTGAAAAAAAATCCATTATTTGCTATGAATAAGTCATTGGTCTATCATGCCATCCCTAACTTCAGTACAATCACAAAAGATCATATTTTCCAACTACTCTTTCAACCTCTTTGTTTCCAACGTTTGCATTCGAATCTCCAATAATTATTGATGCATTTCTATTGTGAGTTTAAATAGTTTAAGGTAAAAGATTTTTGTAAAAAATTTCAATGCTGCATCATTAGCTTTAGTGGTTGGTGCATAAATTTGCATAATAGTTGGATTGCTGGATTTCTTTGTATATAGATAGATATTTTCCTATTTCAGACAGTATTGTACTTCAAGACAGATTTTGAAATCTCAATTTTGATGATCAGTGAGACACCATGCATCATCAACTTGCCATTCCCAATATACTATTCCATATGAATGTCTGATCAAAATGGCCAAGATCAGCGCTCTTTTTAACTCACAAATGCCTAGAATATCCATCTGTGTGTTTCATTTCATCTTGTACAGTTCCACATTTATATTTCATACCTTCAAAGTTCAACTTGGCTTTTTTTTTTTTGCAATTTTTCCCTCATTTGGAGTCATACTACTTAAGTAAATGAAGGTCTTGAAGGCTTTACACTAATCGTGTCTTAATTGTTCATTAAAGTGTTTGAAAAAGCAGCTATTCTTCTCAGCCATGTTTTTAGTGCCCTCCACCCTGAGAGACCCATCTCATAGGACCATAACAATGTTCTGTATCTATACATAGGATTTTCTGTATCTGACAATGTTTCTATACCATCCACAAAGCTTTCACTGCCTAACTCCTCAGAAATTTACAGTCTATGCTTTCTCTGTAGTCTGATATTTGTCTGAAGTGCTGCTGAAATCTATTCACTTTGAGTGACCCTGCTAAAATTTGAAATACCAGTGACATAGCTTCCAGCATCACAGTAACACCCAAAATACCAAGTATGAGATACTGACATACAAATGGTGGGGATCTGTTATAGTACATGGAAATGCTCTCATTCACATCACCTTATATATTATTATATATGAGTATATGTGTGTATAGATACAGAATACCTTTATATATGCAATTATGAGAACCAAATGAAGAAAAATGCACACACACACACACACTGAGCAAGTAAAAGTCAATAAGGGAAGTCATAACATAAAATAATTTTGGATATGACAACTTAGAATAATAATATACTTCAAAAATTGAACATTTTAAGCTACTGTGTAAGGAACAGCTGTATTGCATTTTAAATTGGACCAAAAGCCATTGACAGTAATATAAGAAAGCAAGCATCGCTGGCAGATCTAAATTACCTCTGAGGCTTTGGGTTTTTACAGCTCTAATTTATATGATTCTGCTGGGCTACAGAAATTCTTTTGTAACATATACATTCATCATAGTTACAAATGCTGAATTGGAAAATTTTATCATCTTTGAAATGATTAAAAAACATTCTGATCTTAAGGGAACTTATCTTCAAATATAAAGGTAGCGGTGAAAATTACATAGTTGAAATATCATTTATTTTCCCTCAGAACGGATTGTGTCCACACAGTGAACTAGAAGTTAATTGGACAAAATGATTCAAACATTCATATTTGTTCCACATTAATGATTTATTGTGTAGATACTCCTGGTTTTGTGCTTGCATGAGAATTGACCTTTATCATCTTAATGTAACTCACTCTACTTTAGTTTCAAGCCTTTTTTAAATGGCTCATAAATTTGCATGGAAATGAAAAATTCAGAATTAACTTGTAGTTGTAAAACTTATATGTTAAGTACTAAAGTTGAATGCAAGCATTTGAGGCACATTTATTTCTTGATACTATTAATTGCCACCCTCCCCAATTCCAGTGCCCAAAGATAAAAATGCTAAAGAGTGAAAACTCAAACGCTGGTTTTTATAGATGGTGTAGAAAATGAAAAATGCCTCTCCTAAGTTTAATACAAATAAGCAAAATCACTTTTCAGAGTCAAAGTCAAGCAACCATTGGCTAAAACAAAATATATGTAGTAAGGACAAACACTTGGACAAAGAGGTGACATACAAGCACGTCAAGCACTTGCTTGTCAGAATTCCTACGTATCTCAAACAAACTAGTTAGAGTCATAAAAGTGTTTAATATACTATTGAAAATTGAGTGAGATTTAGTCAGAACTTTTATGAAGTAGGAGTTAAGCATTTGGCTTCAGTCTACAAGGCCCAGATTTCAGAACCACCAGCCATTCTTCAGGGGAAAGATAGGACTTTCTACTCTCCATACCTCCTGGAGACATTTCTACCCTCTCCTCGGAGGCTGCTGCTAGAGCTGTGTTTGCTTGTTGTAGTAACAGACACAGCGGAGACTCTCACACACTCACCTTTTCTTTTCCAGCGACCTCACCTGGACAATGGAGAGGGCAGAGAGGTGGGTACTGGAGAAGCAGTTCCTCATGGGGAAGTTACAAGAATGGGGACATTGAGAGAAAGTCAGAGCAGAGGCAAGGAAGGACTAAGTCCCAAGACGAAAGAAGAGGAGTCCTCTACTGTCTTGAGAGAGTGTACAGACTAAAGTGCAGAGAAGGGAAACAGAGGCAGGACCAGAAATGATAAGATTTGAAAGGACAGATAAGCTAATAGTTGCCAGTGGGGGAGTGATCAATGTCTGAAGAAAGTTGCATACACACAGAGCCTGACACATTTTCAGACACCTGTCCTACAGTGCTAAGAAGAATACTAGTGAGTCTAAAACATAAATGTAAGGAAATTATTTAAGCTTAGGAAAAGAATCATGTGAAGAGCATGACTGGCACTTTCCCAGGGCCAGGAGGAGCATTTACAGTTATCTGTGAGGTTAGAAACTACAAAATGTTTGCTTGTAAATGGAGGACATTTCACTCTATATTAAATACTGCTGCAAACCACCTAAAATTATTTTTCAAAAGTAGGGAAAATTAACAACGAAGAGTTATGTATCAATATCAATCCATTAAATTGCATGTGTTATAATTATAAAACTACACAAATGATTTTTGTAAATATATAAAATTAAGAATATATATTAGAAATATAAAAATAATTATATAGGTAAACAAGTATTACAGTATAATAGTTGATATTAATTTGTATATAAGGTAGAAAAGTCAGTAAATTTGTTAATAAAGCACTAGAAACAATCCAAAATTAAACAGAAAAAGAAAAACTAAATAAAGGAAATGAACAGATCATTAGTAAGTTGCATGATCACATCAACTGGGCTAAAAGAAAAAAAATACAGTTCCAGAAAGCATGGAAAGAAATAGGATCGCAGAATAAATGTTTGAAGAAATAATTACTAGAAATGATTGAAATTGATTAAAGCTACAACTCACAGATGCAGGAAGTTTACCAAACCATAATCAGAAGTAATGGAAGAAAAGGTGTGATAATAATAGCATAAAGGCTGAGAAGAAACAAATTGAAGTAATCACTTCTGCTAAATGTGAATTAATGTAATATGTCTGAAAGTGATTGTGATAAGTTAAAAGTCTATGCTATAAATCTTAAACATTCATGAAAATAATAGCGCACAAATTTGCAAATCTAAAAGATGACAAAATGGACAGTCCTTCAGATAATACTCAATTCAACTAATAACAAAAACACAGAGGGAAAGAGGAAAAGCAAATGACTGGATCAATGGAAAACAGCTAGTGTCAACAAACAGCAAAATCAATGATCTAAGCCACCAAATCAATAATCACACTGGCTGTACATTATCAAAAGAAAAATGCATATATTACCAGAATGGAAATTAAATAAGAGCCTATGCACATCCTATAAGGTATGGACTTTTAATATGAAAACCAGCATACACTATATGAAACGATTATGGATCATGAAACTCAAAGTGGGCAGGGTGGCAGTTCTATTCAGGTTTCCAAGACAATGTACCTAAGTTCCCATTTAAGTTCCCATTTATGATGGTTAGGAACTTTTTCAATGAGACCATTCTGGCGAATGGTGGTGGTAGAGCCCTATTTATCAATCTAATCCTGGCCTGATGATATCTCCTTGGCGAGGGGGTGGTGGTGACTGAACAAAGAGAGACTGAACAAAACTAGTCTTTCTTTATCGCTCTGACTTCTGCTGGTGTCTGGCTTGCGATTTCCTCTTGGGTTGCCGGGCTCTCTCGGGATCCCTCAGCCCACCACCGACAATGAATTTCTTCCGTCAAACTTGGTTTCATTGAGCTCTGCACTCACAAGTTTGCACACATGCGCACACACACACACACACACCCTGCTTTGTTCCCCTGATCCATGAGTTAGGAGAAGTGTGATCTGAACTGGATTGGATTTACCTATTTCTATAACTTTGTAAGCCATTTCTCAGTATAACTCTCTGTCTATATACAAATACAGAAAAGTGTTCCTGGTGTTTCAGCTCCTGAGAAGACAACGTAACACAACATCTTTTTTCTGTGGAGAGAATAGTGGATTCTGTCCACTTTCAGTCAGCAGTTGAGCACTTTAAGCAGTGTGCCACCCGTGAACCTTTTAATAATCAGTAGCACTGTGATATTAAATAAATGATGGGCATGTGGAAGAATGGAACAGGTTAAAATTGAACCATAGGTGCTTTTACTTAAACAATTTTGAAAAGGCATGACCATGAATTTCAATTTAAGAATCTTTTCAAGAAAAGATGGAGGAATCATTGGAAATATACTTAACTAAATGTTCCGTTCCTTGATTCACAATCAGTGCCATGAATCAAAATTAACTCAAAATGGATTATAATCTTAAATGTAAAATAAAATCAGAATATTTCTAAGAAGATGCATTGGAAAACATTGCTGCAGAAGTTTGGCTAGCCAAAATTTTAATAGATATGATTCCAAGACCATAATTCCTTGAAATAAAATTTTGATAAATTTCATTTCAACAGAATTAAGAACTTCTGTTTTTTTGTATATTAACATCAAAAGATTAAAAATATATATATATATCACAGATTGGAAAATGTATAAATCTCTTATCTGGTTAAATAATTGTAACTATAATATGTAAATTATTCACAAATATTAATAGAAAGCAACTTATTTTTAATGGGATATGATTTATATAGATATTCTAAGGTAAAATAAATTAAAATGCCATGGGATGTTATATACAACTATTAGAATGGATAAAATACAATGAAAATTCTTGCTGCAGAAGTAGAAAAATCTTCGTGATCCCAGGTGATTTATCATTTGGTAGTTGGGTGCCATCAGATTTCTCCTCTCTGTCCGCGTCTGCTCCCTTCTGTCATCCATGGTCTTGTTGCGTGGGTGGGCACACAGTAATATGATTTTTGTTCTTTGACACCTGATATCTGGGTCTTTCCACATCTCATGGTCATGCAGGCTGGTGTGCATCTTTTAAGGTGGGCTTTGCTGTTCCTGAGCCATATAACTGTTTGTTCACCCTTGAACTTTTAAGACCTCGGATGTCACATCTTTTGATAGCTGGGTACCATCAGCCATCTTTACAGCTCTTGCTCAATCCCTACATATTCTCAGTGGTTGTCTCATGCAAAATCGCTCACAGTGATACAATTTTTCCTGTTTGATGCCTGTAGCCTGGTCCTTTTGACATCTCATGGCCACATCTTCCCAGTGGGCTTGGTTATCTCTCTGGTAGATGGTGAATGGGTGGACATCTAGCCCAGAAGCAGCAAAGCCCACATGGAAAGAAAGCAGTAGCATGTGTGATCACGGGGGGCTGAAGGGAGCAGATATCAAACATCAAAGAACAAGAACCATGTCACTACAAATAGGGGGGAGAGTGGAGTGTGGACCCAAGGCCTACCTATGGGTAATTGGACCCCCTCGCACAGGAGAGTCTTGGGGAGGAGACAGGCTAGTGAGACTCAGTGAGGTGGCAATGAAGCATTTAACTTTCCTCTAGTTCTTGAAGGCTTCCTCTCTCCAACTGTCATGGTCCCAGTTCTACACTATTGTGGAGATGAGAAATGGAAAGGCGAGAAACCCAGGATGGATGAACCCCATGGAACCAGTAGTGGGAATAAAGCTGCAGGATGGGTGGAGGGAAAGTGGGGTGCACAGGGGGAGCCATCTTCAGGGATCTACCTACCTGTGGGACAGACACGGGGGGAATGGGCAAAGGGAGACATCGAGCAGTGTAAGTTATGGCAAAACAATAATTTATGGAGTATTGAGAGTTGGTGGGGGAGTGGGGAGCAAAGATGGAGGGGAAGGGATGGGAGGCTGAGGTCAGAGGCTTGGATGGAAAGGTGGAGGTTCAGAGAGCCATGACAGCTTCACACATGTGAAGAAGCGTGACATAATATATGTATTTATGTATTATGAGAAATGATGTATGAGCCCCAATAAAACGATTAAACATGAAAAAAAGAAATAGATAAAATTTTATGAATGTGATACAGTATTAATATAAAATTAAATGTTTGTACTTTTAAAATCTAGATAAAAAACAAACAAAAAAGAAGCAGAAAAATCAGAATTCTCACACTTTGCTGATGCTAATTTATCATAATCCAGTCAATTTGAAAATAAAATAGTATTTTATGAAATTAGGCCTACATTGACCATATAACTCTACCACTTTGCTATTTGCCTAGTGAAATTGAATCTTCAGTTCACAGAAAATCATGTGTAAAAATAGTATTATAGCTTTATTTACTTAAACTTGAAATAACCCAATATCTTTCAAACAACGATACGTTAAACCAATTGACACATACAAAGTCTCAACACATTTTTAAAATAAAAACCGACCCACGTGTGGCTGCATCACAAAGTGCCACTGTCAACCTTTCGTAGACAATTTTGTGCCCCAAGAATGATCTTCACAGACCCCAAAGCCTCCAGTTAAACGGAGTTGATGGTTCATCGTGACCACACAATCAAATGGGATCGTTCTGGTTTTTGCATTTTTATTACTTGAACATGGTGCCTCACGTGTGAGAGTTTTCTTTTAAAATGCCATTGAGATTAATTTAGCATGTTTGGTTTTCTCAGTCACAGTTCTCTTTGTATGCGTGTGCGTATAAGTTTAAACCGAATGATAACATGTAATTGCTTTATGGACCATTGAATTGTTGGGCATAAAATGTTTTGTTTTTGTTTTCCCTAATTGGCATGAGACAGTTCCTAAACTGTCCAATGAACCCACGCTGACCAGTCTTTTGACAAGATTCTTCCATGTGTGT
>PVJH01012067.1:0-52284 GCA_004026705.1 Nesogale talazaci
AAACAAAGATTCTGCAGCAAAAATGTCTTCTGAATATATTATCTCATCAATGGTCGGTTTAAAACTTAGACCTGCCTAGGCAAAAAGTTAATAATCACTTGCGGGGGGGGGGGGGGGAGTTAAATGGGTCCGAAGTGTTAAATTCAATTTAACTCTTTGGCCTCACTTGTAGTTAGTTTAGTAATGTCAGCTCACCTTTAACTGGAATCCTTTTTAACACTTTGTGCATGTACTAATTTGTAATTTAATATCTTCTAGCCACTAGAACTTATATGTGAAAAGTCTATAGGTACTTGTAATAGACCTTTGGGCGCTGGGGAGGCCTTGAGACGAGTAATGGAGTGTTTGGCATCTGGAATACTACTTCCTGGTAAGAGTTTCAAAAACTCTGGAGGCAGAAGAGTCAGAAAAGTCTCATTTTAGTTTATTTACCTAAATATATGCTGAATTTGTCCACTGTATAGGAAAAGGATGCATAAAAGTCATTTCATATGGAGTGTTTTTTGCAATTAAAATGTTTGAGTATTAGAAAAGTGCTATAGAATTTCAATAATTTATTTCAATAATTGTTATTTGTTTTATATGTACTAACATAAAAGGTACTAATAAGAGATTGTGTCTGATATAAGTTTGCTTTACCTAGAAAGTGGATTTTGAAAAGTCATGTTTGGTTAAAATATATGAGATTCATCCTGTTTGCAGTCTGGCATTAAATTTGGGAATCTTAAATTAGCTCTTTATTTTTTATATGTAATCTCTCTTAAGATTTGGGATTGTTTATCATGCTATTTCTAAATTCTCAGAGAAACACTTATTTGGGGCTGATGACTTCCAGTAAAAAAAGAAAAAAGACATTTAAGTGCTTAATTAAGTAGTCATAAAAATTAGTTTGTATTATTACTTTTCTTTTTCCTCTTGTGTTTAATTTATTGGATTGTAAACTCAGTTCTAAGTCTTAGTTGTGTTTTACCTTTATCAAAGGAGGTCCTGGTCTACATGATCCTTGTGAGCGTGACCCAACAGATGCTCTCAGTTACATGACTGTACAGCAAAAAGAAGATATTACCCATAGTGCACAGGTATGAGATTGGGTAAACCACTGTGGCTATTTAGAATTTTTGAACCTTTTTCTCTTGCATTATTATATTTAAATATTTTTCCTTGCATGTTGTTAGATCTTTGCTGTCATAGCATCACTATTGATTGAATGAAAAAAAATTTTTAAACTACATGCCCTATGGAGTTTAGAAATGGTTAATACAGTTTCAGTAAATAGAATGTTTTGTTTTTTAGCATGCACTGAGACTGTCAGCCTTTGGCCAGATTTATAAAGTGCTGGAGATGGATCCTCTTCCATCTAGTAAGCCTTTTCAGAAATATTCCTGGTCGGTTAATGATAAAGAAGGTAAGTGTGAGTGGTTTTCATTGGGAGTGGGGATTGACAGTGATGGTTGCTCGAGTATAAGCTGACCTGAATATCAGTCATGGCACCTAATTTCACCACAAAAACTGCATTAAAAATGTGCTAAAAATCTCAGCTTAAACACGAATATATATGACACATATCTTGTTAGACACAGAGAATTTAATAATGGGGAATGAAGCTAGAGTCAGAGGAACCTGGTGATAGTGTGCATTCAGCATTGTGTTGCTAGCTTAAAAGATTGATGATTTAAACATACCAATTCTCCTTTGGAGAGCTCATGTGAAATTTTATAGCCTTGGTCATCTTCTATGGCATCTGCATTGACTTGATGGCCGCCTCCCACCCCAGTCTCACCCCAACACACACACCACAGCCGTCTACTCCTATAAAGATTTACAGTGCTGGAAACCCGGTGTAGACTCAGTCTGAGTGTACATTGAGATGAAGACAGGGAGTTTGGTTTTTGAGAAGTCATGTATAAAAAAGTAGATGGCTTTTCTTCAGTCATGACTCTCGTCACTTCTGTCTTCTATACCTCAGTTTGGTATCATTTGTTTTTATTATTGACAAGCATAGGCTACATAGACTTAAGGTCCATACTTTGAGAACTTGTTGGTTTAAGAATAAGTGATAACTCAAAAGCTAAGAGGAAATATTACCATTATCACAATTCGATGATGTTTGTAATGCTTGCTAGTTTGTAATGCTTGCACATAAGAAAGGGAAAACAAAATTCAGGAGAAAATTATATTGGAAAACTCAGCACCACCATTCATTAATACTAGTCTGAGTTAACTCAGAGTTTCAACAGAAAGAACGTAGGTTTGGGGTGGTATAACTGGCCTTTTATTCATAATTCCACTGCTTACCAGATTTGGGCTTGAGCATATCTATTTACATGAAACTATTACCTGCCTACATTATTGGATGTTGTCAGGTTAAAGTGCCCAACTAACAGCTTGGAGTGTATAGCAGATACTCAAATGCAAATTTACTTAATCTTCTCTTAGGTACTGTCATGTTTTGAATTCTGTCACCCCAAAGTATGTCACTTTGTGTGGTCATGAATCTCATTGTTGGGCAGTAATGACATAAACTCAGGTCATAGCCTTGATCTGCTGTAGAAGTTTCTCTGATACAGAAGTGGTCTGTATCACCTTTTATAAGAGATAGAAGAGAAAGAAACAAACAAGAAAGAAGAGGCAGGGATTTGTCCTTTGGACCTGGGGGTCTTGTGCTGATAACAAGGGAAAATTGATGCCACAGAAGATATAGTTCTTTAAGGAATGTTGGGCCCATACATATTGAAAGGAGATAAAGACTTCTAGATAGAAAAAACCTTCCTCTACAACCCCCTGGGGGACACTGGAATGACTCAGAGTGGGATGCAAAAGCAGATAATGGCTTTGTAGCCTGTATTATGGATTATATCGTACAAAAGCTTTAAATTTCCAGGAGGGGTGTTGAGATTTTTTCCCCCCTTTTTCTGAAAAGGGACAGTAGGCCAAATAAATTTGGGAATCTATGCTCTGGAGTTTGTGTTCAGAATTCATACTTCGAGTCTTTTTCAGGAACTCTGGTGTCATAAAAGTTAACGAATTGGGATCAATCCCAAAAGTCAGCAGTTTGAAAACACCAGCTGCTTTATGGGATAAAGTTAGGGTGTTCTATTCCATTAGATGGTTAAAGTCTCGGAAACTTACAGGGTCAGTTCCAACCTGTCCTATAGGATCACTATGAATCAGCCTCAGCTTGATGACAGCGAGAGCCTTTTAAACTGTGCAGAATAAATTTCTGATAGTCAAACACACCCTTTTGTGGTATTTCTGTTACAGTAGCACTAACTAAGAGGAATATAGAAAAATGGAAATGCTGACAAATGAGGTGCTCTTCTAACAGATAATCTGATGTGGGGGTAATTTTGGAATTGGGTGTAATGAGCAGAGGTTGGAAGAATTTTATGATGCCTAAGAGTAAAAATACCCCCTTGATTGCCTTCAAGAGACTGTTAGTGGAATTGTAACCCTCAAAGAAAATCCTGGAGATGTCTCTAAAGGAATGAGGAGAGCTATAACACAGATAGTATGTAAGCAGTACTTTTGGAAAGAGTGACCTATTCTTTCTATCTCCTCGTAATTCCTGTGCACATTCTGATCAGGCGTCCTTCCTAATCATTCTACCATAATTCCTCTTTATAAATTTTTTTTGGGGGGCATCACTGCCCTCTGGTAGTCGTGGGCACTACCCAGTGCTGCTCCTGAGAGCCACTGCCTGATTTGAACCACCAAGCCCATGGGCCGCAGTCCCGCACTCAATCAACCACTTAAGCCACCGGGGCTCAGCCCTTCATCTTTATAAATTTTTTTTTTTCGTTTTGTTTTGTTTTGTTTTTGAGCATGGCTGAGCCTTGCTGCTGCTGGATTTGAACTGCCTCGCCAATGGACTGCAGTCCTGCACTCAGCTACTACGCCACCGGGGCTCAGCCCAAATTTATAAATTTAATGGTCAGTTTTTTATCCTTATCCAGCCACATTTTACACTGTTAAATATATATTTCTTTTATATTTGTTTTAATAGGAAATCTCGTGCTTATCAAAAAGCTTAAACAACAGCTTCTATTGTCTCTCTCTGATTCAGAGCAACACTATGGGACAGAGTTGAGTTGATCCCTAAAGTTTCTGAGGCTGTAGATCTTTATAGGAGGAGATCACCTCATCTTTCTCCTTCTGAGTTAGCTGGTAGGTTGGAACTACTGACCTTGTGGTTAGCAGCCCAACTCATACCCATGATGTCACCAGGACCTGTGTGCGCGTGTGACACAGATAAAAATGCAGTTAAATGTCAAATCCTTTTCACCGTTCCCTTGATTATAAACAGAGCATTAAACATCTCCAATTAATTCTTCATCCCTAGAAGCTAACATTTTTCTTCTTTTTTGATGATTCCTTTGTTTTCTTTGTAAATTTTCCAGGTGTGTATTCATTTCTAAATAACTTAAAATTGGCTCTTAGTACTGGAAGTTCTGAATTTTAATAGTCAACCAAGCAAGGATTGGAAATATTCATAGGAAGAGGGAGACATTAAATGGTCAGAAATCATTCAAAGGCTAAAAGGGAACATAAAATGGGATTCATAGAACATTTACTTTGTATTGGGTATTGTAAGTCATCTAGAAACGATTTACAGTGTATGGGAGAATATACTTAGGTTATATGCAGACACTAAATATTAAATATAAGGGATGCTATCAAATTATCTGTAGGGGGTGGTGGTGTCCTGAAATCAGATAAGTATAATGAGATTTTTGCCTTGAACTAATAGAACGCTCTTCAAACCCTTTGTGACTGGTTTCTTCCTGTCAAGCATTGTTTGAGATTCATTCATATTGCTGCAGATAGCTATTGTTTGTTTATTTTAGTAGCTATGATGTACTTATTATTAATATGCTATAGTTTAGCCATACTTTTTTTGAAAAATATATGGACTCTTTCCAGTGTTTTGTATGTGACTTGGTTGTTCAGTGGTATGTAAAAATTCCTGTTGCTCTGTATCCTTAACATTCGATATTGTCAGATACTTTGCGAGTTTTTTAATTGACTTTGAGGTAATTTCTTTATCTGGATCTTCTAGCTCCACTGACTTTTCTTTAGTTGTCACTGGCTCTCCTTCCTTGGATGATCTCTAAAATATCCCAGGACTCAGGCCAGAGACCTCTGTCCTCCTTAATTTACATGTTCTCTTTAAGGGAATGGCTAGTTGTTGTTTTTTTATTATTATTCCTTCTGTACTCTGAAGGATCCCTAGTGCTTTGGGGCTGTGATTCACAAGATCAGTTACTCCAAACCCAGCTGCTCTGTGGGAGAAAGACTGGGCTTTCTATTCTCTTAAGTTGTTATAGTCTCCCAAACTTACATGGTAAGTGTCACTCAGTCCTATAGGGCAGAGATAAGTCAAAACCAACCCGATGGCAGTGAGTGAGTGGTACCCTGAAGGTTCCCAAATTTTTATCTTTCAGCCTAGATAGCCCCTTGGGCACAGGCTCAAATATCTAAATGTTTGACTGGTATCTCCATATAGATGTCTAGGACACATCACACAGAAGATCACTAGAATCCAAATTCTTTTCTTCACTACCTGTGTAGTATGTTATTTAAAAAGGAGCTATTCTTTGTTTTTGGTTTTTTTTTTTTTGGGTCGGGGGGTGGGAGGGTGGATCACTGCCCTCTGGTGGTCGTGGGAGCTACCCAGCCTTGCTGCTGCTGGATTTGAACCGCCAACCCAGTGGGCCGCAGTCCCGTCCACAACCACTATGTCACTGGGGCTCAGCCCAAGTACTTAATTTTTAGGGGCCAGTTCTGGGTTTTGAAGAGTAACCCCCACCCCCACCCCGCCCAGGGGAAATGTGGTCCTTAACATTGAATTCCCTTTATTTCTTAAATCTTAACTCCATTATTCTTAATTTCTAGAAACATAACTTTAATATTTGTTTAGCTTTTCTAGTTGTCTGAAGGAAGTTTTTCTAGTTTACTTACTCTGTCCCACTGGAAGTAGAATCCTGGAAGTATTCTGTAAAAGTTCCTTTGTTTAGTAAGCTACTACTTCCTTGTTTGTACCATTCTAACCACTCAAGCCATCATGCCATTTCTTAGCCTGCTCTTGTCTTAAAACCTTAATGCTTAACAGTTTTCTCTGCCTTGTATTCTGTTTATCTACATAGATGAAGATAGCTTATTCTTTTACTTTTTCCAGTTCTTCATTAAAGTGTTACTTCATTCAGTATAAATAGAAACATCTCAAGTCTTTTGCCAACCCCCTCCACAATTGCTTTCTACCATCTGACATGCTGTGTTTTTTTTTTAATGTGGACATCACTGCCTCTGGTGGTCGTGGGCGCTACCCAGTGCTGCTCCTGAGAGCCGCCGCTGGATTTGAACCACCAAGTCCTCGGGCCACAGTCCCACACTCAACCACTTAACGCCATCAGGGCTCAGCCCCTGACATGCTATTTAGTTTCTAAATTATTGAAGTGATTTCCACATTGAGTTGTTGACTTCAAGACCAGTGGTTCAAACTCACCAGTCCCTCTAAGGGAGAAAGATGATGCCGTCTGCTCCAGTAAAGATTTATAATCTTGAAAACTCTAAGGCAGGGGTCCTCAAACTTTTTAAATGGGGCTAGTTCACTGTCCCTCAGAGCGTTGGGGCCGGACTGTAGTTTAAAAAAACAGCAACCCAAAACTGAACAAATTCACTGTGGGCTGGGATGAGTCAGCTGCTAAGCAGGACAGCCGCAGCAGTGGCAGACACCCTCGACGGGCCTTCTGTGGCCTGCTGACTGTAGTTTGAGGACCCTGCTCTAAGGGCCATCCTTCTTTGCCCTGTGATGTTAAGAGTTGAGATAGACTCTATGAGCATGATTTGGGGACTATTGTATAACTTCTTTGAGAACATGGATAGTGTTTTATTATTGTGTTACATGTCTAGTACTAAAAATTGTCTTGCATATTTGTTGGTGAATAAATTTATAATGATAAAAACTCTGGCTTTGTAGAGTACTTAGGATTAAGTGAATGGAAATGTATAGCAAAAATAATAAGAACACCAGGTATGTTACCTTCAAAAAAAATTTTTTTTGCTCCCTCAGAAATGATTGTTTCTCATTACTAGAGATTGAAGAAGTTGAAAACGAAACCGAGGGCTGAGCCCCGGTGGCGTAGTGGTTGTGCGCGGGACTGTGGCCCACTGGGATGGAGGTTCAATTCTGGCTCCCAGGAGCAAAGGCTGGGCCTCCTACTCCCACCACCTGAGGGCAGTGATGCCTAAAAAAAAATAAATAAATAAAAAAATAAAACGAAACCGGTTTTCATATAATCATCTCCCCCCTCCCAGATTATGATTATGATGGTGTTGTGTACGGTTTCCAGTGGCCTCATGAGTGAGGTATTTGAATGAGATTTAGACCCTGGGTTTCTGTTTATGTAGTTGGAAGATTTATAGAAAAAATTTGTTGGTTCAAACCCGTTTATGTTTTCCAGTCAATCAGGGTACTCCTCCTGGAACTTAATGAGCAGGAGAGTGATTGAATAGACATAGTTCCTTTTTTAGCTTTATTTCTTAAGGACTGCATTCTGGGGGACTGGCACGCTCATAGTTTTATGTAATGCAAATGAAATACAATACTGAGCAGATACTGCCTTTTGTTGAAGAGAACATCAAGATTGATTGGCCTGAGTGGTAAGTATTGACCCAAGCAAAAGCTGAAGTCAATGTTTTTACCCCAAGGGACAATAAATCTTGATGATCAGAGAATATGTAGTTAATCTCAGTATTATTACAACCTTTCACTAGAAGTATCTGGAAATCTTGTGGCTTGAATCTCTTGAGTGTAACTTTCCTTTAGGAAAAACCCAACAACCAAATTTTATAAGGAGCTTGGGTTAGGAATGCTCTGCAACTGTGTCTGTGAAGACACAACGTTATTTGAGCTGTTTTTCTCTCATTTTTTGTTCTAAGTTGTAAAGTATTGCTTTTGTCTTATGGCTGACAGTATTATTTATTAATTAGCTGCTTATCCAAGAACTTTACTAATATCAGTTTACTTAGTTTTTGCTCCATAACTTGTTTTTTCTAAATTTTGTGATAGATACAAGATGAGAAAGTCTTATTATTAAATACTTTTATTAGGGGCTCTTAAATCTTCCATCACAATCCATGCATTCATCCATCCATTGTGTACATATGTTGTCATCGTCATTTTGAAAGCATTTTCTCTCTACTTGAGCCCTTGATATCAGTTCCTCATTTCCCCCCTCCCTCCCCCATGGACCCTTGATAAGTTATAGATTATTATTTTCATATTTTATATCATCCTCTGTTACCTTTTCTGTTTTTTGTCCCCTTGGGAGGGGTTTATATGTTGATCCTTGCGATCGATTCCCCAATTCTCTCCCCCACCTTCCCTTATCTTCATGGTATCTCTATTTTCATTATTGACCCTGTGGGGTTTATCTGTCCTGGATTCCCTGTGTTTTGGGCTCTTATTTTTAGCAGTGTGCATGCTCTGGTCTAATCCAATTTGTAAGGTAGAATTGAGATCATGATAGCGTGGGGGGAAGGAAGCATTAAAGGACTAGAGGAAAGCTGTGTGTTTTATCAGTGTTACACTATACCCTGACTGGCTCGTCTCTTCCTTGTGACTCTTCTGTGAGGGAATGTCCACTTGCCTACAGATGGACTTTGGGTCTCCACTCCACACCCCCACCTCCACCCCCATGCCCCATTCACATTGGGTATGATTTTGTTCTGGGTCTTAGATGCCTGATACCTGATCCCATTGACACCTCATGATCACACAGGCTGGTGTGCTTCTTCCATGTTGCTTATGAGGAGAAAATCTTGTAGCCTTCAAAGAGTTCACAGGATACACAATAAGCTAATATGTGAAATAAGCAGAGACACACATATATATATGATCTTAATATTGCTGATACCATAGAAGTTCATTAGAAGGTTGATAGAGAAAAACTGGAGTGAGTGTCATGGAAGAGGTGCATTGTGAATAGTTGGATAAACAATGATATTTCTAAAAGCATGATTTAATATGAACCTTTAAAGTTTATATATATTTTTTTGTTTGTTTTGTTTTTTGGGGGGTCACCACTGCCCTCTGGTGGTGGGAGTAGGAGGCCCAGCCTTTGCGCCTGTGGAGCCACTGCTGGAATTGAACCTCCATCCCAGTGGGCCACAGTCCCGCACACAAGCCACTGGGGCTCAGCCCGTTAAAGTTTATATTTTTAATAAATGTTAAATTATGGAAATAGTTGAAAATACAGAAGTAAAAGTAAGCCCAGCCTTTCAATTTTGGTTATATTCATTCAGTTGCTTTTCTGTTTTTGTATATACATGTGTGGATACATGCATAGGGGTGTGTGTGTGTGTGTGTGTGTGTGTGTGTACGCGCGTGCATGCATGCGCATATAATAAAAATGTATAAAATGTGGATAACAATTCTTTCAAGAAGATTTGCTTTCATATTTTTGCAATGACAAGATCATAAATTGGGTAACTTGCTTCATTAATGAAAATGTTGGATGGTTCTTGGGATTCCTAAGATTTTTCTGTTTGAATGCAATAGATGCATTCATTTGGTAGAAACCCTAGTTTGACTGTAATGATTCAATCTCTCTCTCTCTCTCTCTCTCTCTCTTAAGGTGCCGGGTCTTCAGCTTTGAAGAGGCCATTTGAGGATGGATTAGGGGATGATAAAGACCCCAATAAGAAGATGAAACGTAACTTAAGGAAAAGTGTGTAAAGCTTTACCTTTTGTTTTCTTTTAATTTATAACAGATGTGAACTAGAAAGGATTTATTGTCTCAAATAGAAAAAATAAAACTTTAAAGGCATTTGAATTAGACTTAGAATAGAGCTTAACCAAGAAGTTGACGATTGTGATGCTCTTCTCTGTTTTTTTTTTTTTTTGCTTAATTGCTTAAGATATATTAATATTGCAAATTAAAATTGTACACGAAGTGATGTAAATTTGTATGTGCCTTTTGAAATTCTTGCTTTTTAAAAATCTGGTGAATTTATGCTGATTACTAGCCCATTCAGATGTGCAGATTAGGGCAAAGTTTATTTTCTAGTTCATATCTGACCCCATTTCTCTTTCTTTAACAGTTCTGGACAGTAAAGCAATAGACCTTATGAATGCACTAATGAGGCTAAATCAGATCAGGCCTGGGCTTCAATATAAGCTCCTATCTCAGTCTGGTCCTGTTCATGCTCCTGTTTTCACAATGTCTGTAGATGTGGATGGCACAACATACGAAGCCTCAGGACCATCCAAAAAAACAGCAAAACTTCACGTAGCTGTGAAGGTATGGTTTATCTTTCTTAGTTTTGCGCTTTGATTTTATATTGCAAATAAGGCATTTCTTTTCCTGCAGAAAATGAAAAAAGTTCTCAGATTTTAATAACAATTAAGGTAGGCTTTTGTTACCTCACAATAAAATGTTTTTTTAAATGGTTGCTGTAGGGCTGAGCCCCGGTGGCATAAGTGGTTGAGTGTGGGTCTGCGGCCTGTGGGCTTGGTGGTTCAAATCCAGCAGTGGCTCTCAGGAGCGGCACTGTGTAGCGCCCACGACCACCAGAGGCAGTGATGCCCCACCCCCCCAAAAAAATGGCTGTAAATAATATGTTGATTATACATCACTTTGGAAGTATAGTAGAAGGTAAAGAAATAAAAGCTACATATCTCAAATATATCCAAGGCAAAGACCATTGATATTTATATGTTGGTTTATTGACTCCCAATCTTTTTCTGTATTGTTTCCTTTTTTATGTTGGATTTATTATGTGTATGTAAACTTAAAATATAATCTTTATTTGTTTTTTTTATATACTCTTTATTTTTAACATCATCAGTGTTCCTCCAAGTTATTAAAATCTTCATTAATTTGGATTGGCTGTATAATATGTGAATGTATTATTAATATGTCTAACTATTTTATCATTCAATATTTTGTTATTTTCTGTTCTTTTACAGTACACAAGTGTGATAAATGTGTTTGTGAAAACTGCATTTTCTATGTTTCAAAATATTTTCATAGGAAGCATTCAGGATTGACCTAATTAACCTTGCCTGTTGGCTTAAATAATTTTACCAAATAGTGGGAGCTCTGAATAAGTACTTATGTGTCTTTTCAGACTAATGCCAAAATGTCTAGGGACATACAGGCTGAGGATCAGTGTTTACTTATATAATTCTGATTTTCTGACCCTTCCCTTTTGTAAGTATTAACTGATTTAGTTTACAAGCACTGTGCTACATGTGGGTTTGTTTATACAGCAGTGAACAAAACAATGTCCCTACCCTTCTTGAGCTTACAGTCTAGCACAGATAGGGTGGGGATCCAGACAACAAATACGCAAATGTGAGTATATTACATATGAGAAGGATAATATTTTGAACATGTTATCAGGAGAGACCGTTCTTAGAAAAGGCTATCATGGTTGCTAAATAGGAAGCCCCTCAAGAAGAAGGTGGGTCGACGCAGCGGCTGCACCAGTGCGCTCAGACAGCAGCGGGGAGGCTGGCACCGAACAGGCTGGGGTCGAGTTTCCTTCTGTTGTACTTAGGGTTGCTCTGAGTTGAGTCAACTCAGCCACATCAAACAAGAAGAAGAATATGCACCACGGCCCTATTCAAACGAGACCCAAAGACAAGGACCCGCCGCGCAGTCACATTGCAGAGGGCCATCCCTGGGGCAGCTCTTGCTGACTTAGTGACCACGGGGAATCAGAAACCTGAGGTTAGAAAGGCCCCACGAGCACAGGCTATCAGGGCTGCCAAGGAACCAAAAAGAGCGGAATAAGTGCCTAAAAAGAGCAATGGCTGCGACGAAGGCTCCCACAGAGGCAGCGCCTAACTAAGCAAGCTTGGGAAGCCTGGGAAAGTCTCCGCTCCCCAGGTTGGTGGAAAACGCTAAGTTGGCAGATGAGGCTTTCACATAAAGATGCAACTGAGAAAAGAAAATTAAATTATATTTATTCTCTGACTTGTGCACAAAAGGGGTCAAAAATATGATGAAATTGTATGAGTTAATAATTGGGTAGAGGGCTGAGGCTTGGTGGCGGAAGTGATTGAGTGCGGGACTGCGGCCTGCAAGCTTGGTGGTTCAAATCCAGCGGCAGCTCTCAGGAGCGGCACTGGGTAGCACCCACAACCACCAGAGGGCAGTGAGACCCACAAAAAACAAAACAGAAAACAAAACAAAAATAATGGGGCAGAAAAATAATACCAATTATGTATATTTTAGCTGTAATGTGTGCCCAGATTGACTCACATATCTAAGATCTTTAGCAAATGACACAAAAAGTTTATAAAATAATACACTTTACTATCATAAGCTTAGACAATTGATGATGAAAACTAGAGATCAGATGTATTTATTGGATGGGGTGCCATTTTGATTAATGTTCTCTATTTACCCTTTCTGGGTTCTAATATCTATTGCAATGGCTACACAGGAGTCAGACAAAATTCATGGTTAAAAGGCTTACTAAGGAAGTTGTAGTGCCCATGAGAAATGCTTGGCATTGAGTTACTTTACCAGGACATGGAGCAAAGTTATTCTAGGTCTGTTAATAAATGCCCAGAGAGCGGGGCGGAGCCCCGGTGGCGTAGTGGTTGTGTGCAGTACTGCGACCCACTGGGTTGGAGGTTCAAATCCAGCTGCTGCTCTCAAGGTGCAAAACTGGGCCTCCCACTCCCACCACCAGAGGGCAGTGATGCCCCCAAAACAAACAAAAAGTAAATGCCCAGAGAGCATAACATTCTATTGTAAGCCTCAATATGAAGGCATTCAGCTCAATTTTCAAATAAACCTTATGTCCCCAGTTACGTGCCCAGAGGCACCCCATTCTTTAGGTCAGCCTCCTGCACAAACGCACTCAGTTTTACTGGCTCTGTGGGTTGTAAAGTTTCTAGCATTTTGTGTACCATGCTCTAGCTCCTGATTCTGCTGCTGCTGCTTTGACATTATAGTTGTCTTCTGGATCCAGGAGGTTCATTTCACAGCGGTCTCATGCTCCATTCCCTCCTCCTACTTCCTAGAGGACTTATTTTATACATGGCTAGATAGCACTCCAGGGCCTTGTGTTCATAATTGCTCACAGATGAATCTTATCAGTATCTTACCCTCCTTTCAGACTCACACAGGAAAAAGATCATTTGACGGGAGTTAGAAACTTTGGCTTGAAGAGGCACATTAATTAGTTCACATCCCCTGGCTCTTCTAGCCATTGCCCCTTTCATACGAAAAGACAAATTCCGCGCCCCTCTCCAGTTCCCCCACCCCCCCTCACCTGTGACTTTTTAAGCTAACCTCTACGTACAGGCCTTTATCTTTTTCTGTTTTCAATATCCAAATTCTCAACTGTTTGTTTTAAACAACTCAGTACTTCTTAATGTGATGGGTCTTCATTTCTGGTTGAACCTTTGACAATATATATGTATGAGCAAAGTTCAGTCTACAGCAGGCCAGTCATCAAAATGGCAGCAGTGTATACCAACTCACAGAGTTGAGCATCTTTGTCTACATTTGATCAGGTTCTGGTCATCTCAGCCCTAGCCGTCCACACTAGATTCATTAGTATCAGCTACACGCGTGGGGGTCCACACACACCTACGTACATTTCAGACCAGGTGTCTCCTGGGGCAAATCCATGCCAATAGGCTCAATATTTGCACAACTTTTCAAACTCCAAACGATCTTTAGCCTCTGTCGATCACATCAGCGGGTACCAATGGAACATGTCCATATTAGGCCATCTATTAACTGTTGTATTTTCCCTCACTTCCACTCAGTAAGTGGATCCAGGTGGTTGCTACAGTGATGAGCACATGAAGCTCACCCAGATTCTTTTAACTGTGAGTTCTCCAAAGGACACTTTGTCTGCTGGACCTAGTCTTTCCTGCGCTGATGCATCCAGTAACAAATAGCTTGATCAAAATTTTCAAAAGCTGCCTGAGCCCCGGTGGCGTAGTGGTTGTGCGCGGGACTGCGGCCCACTGGGACGGAGGTTCAATTCCAGCAGTGGGGCTGGGCCTCCTACTCCCACCACCGGAGAGCAGTGATGCCCCCCCCCAAAAAAAATTTTTTTTTTCCAAAAGCCAAACAGTCGTTTTCTCTTTAGGCCTTCCCTTCAAATGTAAAACTCCTGTTCTCTCAGCTGTTCTGAGTGGGGCTCAGGCTTTCAATCTAAGATCCTTACTCTATTTTTTTTTTAAATCCATTCTTTTCGGGCAATTTGTAACTCCCCTATATCCAGTCAATTATAGGCTAAAGGCAGACTTACAAGTCTTTGTCATGATTAATGTCATATATTCATGATTAATTTCCTATAATTCATAGTTTCCCAAAGTGGGCACCCCCCCCCCCCCCGCCCCCGGTGGTGTGTGGAATGATCTAAGGGCACTGTAAGAGCAGATACCTACACTTTATCCTGGATTCTGGGCTGGACTACAAAAGGTTTTCATTGCTAGGGAGGGCTTGAGTAGTCTTGTTTTTTTTTTAAAGAGGATAGTAGACCATATAAGTTTGGGAACCTGTGTTATCATACAATACTAGGTAAGAGAAAGATAGAGTGTAGTGAAGCCTAATAAATATATGACCCTGAATCTTTTTAACAATACTCAAAAAAATAATCTTGTCACCCCATATTATGTTACATAAGACCTGGAGACTTGGATGTTTCTAGAAGTCACTGGCCTCTATTAATCAGGCAAGCTTTTATTCCCCAAGTCACAGCAGAAGTAGCTTTACATTTTCCTTTTTTTAAAAAACAGAATGCCAAATATATTTTCTTTCTTTTTTTGGAGGGGTGGGGGGAGGGGGGCATCACTGCTCTCCGGTGATGGGAGTAGGAGGCCCAGCCCCATTGCTGGAATTGAACCTCCAGTCCCGCGCACAACCACTATGCCACCGGGGTTCAGCCCACCAAATATATTTTAAGGACATCTTTGATGTAGTGATAATTTTTGTGGGGTATCTTTTTAAAATTTTTAATAGAACTTTTACCAAATTGCTGATCTTATGGCAGGTTGCAAGTTACAACTTTTGAGGCAAGGAAGATAGTAAAGTGGCAAATTTTACAAAATGATAGGCTTTACTTAATAACTATCTATTTCTCATTTTATGCAGCATTTTATTTTTAGACTATAATGGAATCTGGATAGGCTTTAGTGAATTTACTTTGAATATTACATATGTTGGGTTCTGGTACTTTTGGTACTTTTGGAGGACACGTAAATGTAAGTTGATTGACATTGGACCTGAGGGAAGCAGTAAGAACTGATTCATGTGGAGGTAGTTGACCTCTGTCGTAAAATGCAGTTTGGGTAGACAGTACAATTAACTTGAAGTTCTGAAATTTGAGAAGAATAGATATTTGCCCTTTTTGGAAAGACTTCTGATCCAATCAAGTAGAATAAATTAAGGAACAGAATATTCCAGGGGTGAAATTTTCTTTTGGTGTAAGATTTGTAATCCACTGTCACATGAGGACCTGTTTTCAGTTCTTAATCAGAATTAGCCTAAAGTCTTTTCTGAAATGCCACAATGTTACTATTACCACTCCTCCCCCACCCCCCACCAACCCCAACCCACACACCTCCATCCTTAAACATTGGATAACTAACTATACTATAGAATTTGCTTTCTATGATCAGATCCTCACAGTTTTGATGATATGTTTGGGTTTTATAAAAGTTATTTAATGTATATCCTTTGGTCTTTTTCCTTGTACACCATTTAGAAAATGACAAAATGTCGTTATAATTTCAGCATCTAGAAAAAATAATCATTAAGACATTTTATGTGTATTTTTCAAGTTTAATTTTTTTTTTCTTTTTTAAAAGGATCATTTACTACTTGGATAGCCTGGTGGAGTTTCCAAGACTATAGCCCTTAGTTACCCTTCAGGTCTGGAAACAAACTCTTCTTTAGGGCCAAATTTTGTAGACAAGTACCACATATACTGGAATATAAGGCCGACCCGACTAAAAGCAGAGACACCTAATTTTGCCATGAAAATTGCATTAAAAACGTGCTGAAAAACTCTGCTTATACATGAGTGTATGCAGTAGCCTGTAAGGGAATAAATACTATCACTAGTGAGGTACACATACATTAAAACAATCGCCATTTGTGATTAAAACAACAAAAAAAGCTGCATTTACCCAAGAACACAGTTGAGAAGGATTAGGAAGCAAGGACTAGAAACAGGAAAGCGGGGGAGGGGGGGGATGGGATCAGTGATGGTACATTGTGGAGATTGCCATAATGAGATGAAACAAAATGTCTGGGAATGGTTGAATGAACAATAGATTTGTTCTTTTAAACCCTTAAAACAAAAAATTTATATTTACAAATTCCCTGTTAGTGTCACCTTCTAATAAAGCTTTTCTTTTTTTTCTGTCTCAAAAAAGTTTATATTTACAGTTTCAAAAAAAAAAGTGAAAAAGAAAAGAGAAAAAAAGTTTGTCCCCTATGTTTGTTGCAAACTTCACTGGTTGGCAAATTATGACCTGAATTGAAATGAGACTATTTTGAGTTTTTATTATGTCATTTAGTATGAAAACTTAATATAATATATTTCTTTGTAGAAACATGATGAAGTGGGGGGGAGAAACTTGAGAATTCCATTAGGGACATTGAAAAATAAGATTTAGATACTTAGCAGTTTATTGCTCTACATCTCTAGAAGTTATATGATTAAGCCTTAAGATGATCTCCTAGAGGTGGAATTACAAGGCTAAGAGGAAATTACTTTTGGATGATTCATTAATATAGTAAGTGATATCTTAGTACCTACCGCCATCATGTCAGTTCCAGCACACCGCAACCCTGTACAGGGTTTCTGAGGCACTAACCTTCCCTGGAACTTAGAGACCGAGTGCTGCGGGTGGGCTAGCCAGCAGTTCAGGACCTGCTAGATGGCACCTTCAGGAACAGTGTATGCCCTCCACAGAAGCTGTGTCACATGTCACCAGATCTGTTCACTAAAGCAGAGCTTGGGACGTTGTCCACCCCAGGTGGGGGTGCATACCTGAGGGTAAGAAAAAATTGGAAACAGTAAAAGGTTTCTGAATACACAGTGACCCCAAATTAATTCAGAATCAATTACCTAATGAAGCCAAGGTATTTCTAGTAGCGCTTGATTGTGTTGCAAATTTCTCAGGTGAAAGGGAAAAAGTTTTTGTAAAAAGATTTTGAGAGCTTTATATCTTAACATCTATTTCTAAAAATGGATTCCACAGTTCAAAAATGGTTTTTCACTCCCTAGCTGGGTGAAGAGGGCATGTACCCGTTAGGATGATTCACACCAGGGATTCAAATAAAAACTAAGGTACCAGCTTCTTGCACCTGACCGCTCAGCAGCAGATTCCCTGAGATGGTGGAGAGCAGCTCCCAGTCTTTCCTCCTCCACTTCTTTCCCTTGACAGCCCCCATGCAGAGACCCAATCAGCACATTACATGAGTGTTCTTAGTTACTACGCAGAAAAGATCAGCTGGGGAGACAAAAATGAAGACTTTTTGCAGAGAAAGGTCTTTTGGTTTGTCACTGTGTTCCATAGTCTTGATTTCAAAGTTAACCATTCTCAGAGAATTTCACTCCCTGAGAATGACAGTGAAGGTGTGTTTTAAAACGAACTAACAAGATAGCGCCAAACGATGTTAGTGTACTTGGTGTAGGAGTACTTTTAGAACTTTTAGACTTAAGATGTTAAAAAAGGACTTTTGGTGTTTACTCTTAAATAAAAAACAATGTATGATTTGGAATGTTCAACAGAATGCCAAATTCTCCATATGAATTTGATTAATTAATTAATTTCGAGTTTTCTTAGTACATAAATCTATTGATGCCCATATTTTGTTTAGAGTAATATGGTTTTATTTGCATTGGCACAATCTTTTATGCAAGATGTCATTGTTTACAGAGGCCATGTTTCCTGGCTTCCTTAGGTAGCTAATGTAACATTTTTTTTAAGGCACCTTTATAAGTCCATTGTTATTAAGGAAATACAGTGTTGCTTTTACACATCAGGAACTTAAAGCTGAAACAAATGCAGGTGTGTTTAGGGACCTGTCTCTGTGTCTGCAATATAAATCTTTATTTAGTAATTGGTTTGGCAGCTTACTTTGGAAGAAACGTATAAAAATGCCAGTGAGGGCTGAGCCCCAGTGGCGTAGTGGTTGTGCGCGGGACTGCGGCCCACTGGGTTGGAGGTTCAAATCCAACAGCAAGGCTGGGCCTCCTACACCCACCACCAGAGGGCAGTAATGCCCCAAGACGCCCCCCCCCCCAAAAAAAAATGCCAGAGAGCGTATGCTCTTACTTCTAAAAAGCAGTAAAATCTGGAAGGAGATAGTAAATGAAAAGATACACACAGACACACAACAGTGCTCTGAAAGTTTTACTTGAAAAGAATTTGAGAAATAGCAGACCAGTGAATAGGAAAATAAATTTCATCATTGGAAGTGTCCACAAAATTAATTAGGCACTGAATGACGGGTATAAATACATACCTAGCTCATTTATCTTAGAAAACAAACCCAAAGACCCACTCTTTTACTTTGTTTTGAACCTTAGTTAAGGTTTAAGTTAAAAGGAACACTTGATTCCTGTTCTAGGCCAATTTCTGGATAAAGTAGATTTAGAAATCAACTAATCAAATCTTCACATTTTGCAGATTAGAAAATTGTTGGAGGACCAGAGGAGAGATATACATTATTAGAACCTTGCCTTTCCAGTCCAGTGTACATTTCACTATGTGCTGTTTTATCAATACCCTGTCCCACTAGTTAAATTTGGTTCTGTTAATTATCCTTTACCTCCTTTCACCTCCAAATAAATGACTCACAATCAGCATCAGGATTACATTTCGCACATCCTTTTTTTTTTTTTAAACCTAGTTATTTTTCCTTTTTCTCTTTGCTAGTACCCTGGTAGGTATAACTTATTTAACTAAATGTTGTAGCTATGGTACCATCTTGTTCTTCCTGAAAGGTACTTCATGGACCCAAATGTTATGAATTTGAAAAAATTATTTTAATCATTTCATTTTTTCTCGGTGATCTCTGGTGTTTGATTAAAACTGAATTTTAATGTAATCTGTGCAGGTATTACAAGCAATGGGATACCCAACAGGCTTTGATGCAGATATTGAATGTATGAGTTCCGATGAAAAATCAGATAATGAAGGCAAAAATGAAATAGTGTCTTCAAACTCAAGCAATAATACTGGAAATTCTACAACTGAAACCTCCAGTACCTTAGAGGTATATTTATGTTCTCTCTTCTCCCCCCTCCCCACCCTTTTAGGAAATAGTAATGTACATGATACTTTACTTTTTTAAAACAGTATTTGTAATTTTATAACATTGGCTAAATTAAGGATACTATCAATAGAATTATCATATGTTCCATGGAGATGATTTATAATGTTCCCTAGTAAGAGAATAATGATGTCTCTAAAGTGGACCAAAGCCATATATAAACCACAGATACATGAATGGATTTTCATCTCGCGCTTAATGATAGCCCTAATCTATAAAAACAACTAGTTCTTGTAACGGGGCTGCACTCAATACTTGTCCTTACGAAGAGATTATTGCAGATATGGGTTCTTTAGCAAAATGTGGTGAAGAAATCAACTCTCAGAACGTATCGTGCTTGGAGTCTTAAAAGCTTGTCTTAAAATAAGCAGCCATTTAAGTGAGATGATGGCTAAGCCTACACAGAAGAAGCAATGCAGCCCGTGAGATCCAAGGATTGTAAATAGTAAAATCCAGAGACTGGATTGGTATTAGAGCCTACATTCTGAACACCCAATACGCAAAAGGCTGTCAATGATAGTGAAAGCCCCAAATCCATCTGCAGAGTTCCTATGTGAATTAAACCTTTGGGAAATCTCCTCTGACTATTGACCAGGCATATGAATAACTTTGCTATCAGAGAGTGCACTGGTAAGTGGACTAGTGCAGATATAGTTAGGTTAAAATATAGCATCTTGATTATTTTTCTCCATTTTGACCTGTTTTAAGATTATTCTAGCATTTATTGTTTTCTGTTTTCTTTTCAGCTAAGGTTTTTTGTTTTGTTACTGTTAATTTTTTAGTTGTTTTTTTTTTTTTTTGTGGGCCTCACTGCCCTCTGGTGGTTATGGTAGCTACCCAGCACGGCTTCTGAGAGCCGCTGCTGGATTTTAACTGCTAAGCCCGCAGGCCACAGTCCTGCACTCAACCAGTTACGTACCAGGACTCAGCCCATTACTGTTAGTTTTAAAAAATTTTATATGCTTTTTTCTATGAAATCCTGGATAGGTAAATGGATTGTTTCTTGGCATTATGGCAGAGTAGGTGGGCTAGAAATGGGAAACTAATAATGAGTACAAAGAAGAAAGGGTTCTAAAATTGATTGTAGTGGGTGGAGGGAAGGGGGAACCATTTGCAGGGATCTGCATATAACCTTCTCCCTGGGGTACTGACAATAGGAAAGTGGGTGAAGGGACATATTGGACAGTGTACAGTATGACAAAATAATGATGATTTGTAAGTTATTAAGGGTTCATGGACAAGGGGAAGAGGGAGGAAGGGGGAATGTGGGAAGCTGATACCAAGGACCTAAGTGGAAGGAGGATGTTTTGAGAATGATGGTGGCAACAGATATGCAAATGTGGACTGCATACAATTGATGTATGTATATTGATCATGATAAGAATTGGATGCGCCTCCAATAAAATGATTAAAAAAATTTATGGTGGTGAATGCACAGCTCTTTAATATGTTTAAACTGTTGAACAGTATGTTAATAAAACTTTAAAAATGTAAATCATGTACATTCATTCTAGATGATTTGGGAAATATGAAAACATTGAAATTTAAAAAAGATTGAAAGCAGACTTATCTCACAGAGGTGAACCAAAACCAAACCGACAGCTGTTGAGTTGATTTGAACTCTGTCAGAGTGGACCTATAGGATAGCTGCCTCAAAGGGTTTTCAAAGCTATAAATTTTTCTGGAAGCAAATTTCTCATGTGGATCAGCGCCTTCACTGCCATGGAGGCAATTCTGATTCTCATTGGCCCTATAGAGCATTGAAGAACAGCCCCTGTGGAGTTCCTGGGCCGGAAACCTTTCCAGGGGCAGAAAGCCTCCTCTCTCTCTTGTGAAGCAGCTGGTGGGGTCAATCCTCTGTCTCAGCTAATTGGCTTGTGTGCCGAACCAGCCTCTAATAACTGATTAGAGATTTACATAATGGTACATCTTAACTCACTTTTATAAAAGTCAAGAGATTTCCAATTTGGGATTCAGAGAGAGATCGCCAATATAAAAAATGACTCAATAACTTTTTAAAATGTAGACTGAACATCTTTGCTCTGAAATGTGAAAAAGACGTAGATTGTGAAAACTTTTTAAGGGTGATATTTATTATAAAAGACCTAAGGATATGTACTAAAACTTGTCTTTAAAAAATCCCTAATGTTTTGCTTCTGCAGCATCAGCCACTTAAAAATCTGCAGAGAACCTTACTCTCCATTATGTTCATAATAAATAATAATTTCTGGCATTCATTTGCTTTCATCAGCATTTTTGAGCAATTACTGCCCAGGAGTTACTGACAGGATCTATGACCTCAAAGAGAGCTTGATAGTTTAATCTTTGCTTTCTCAAGCTTCTAGCCCTGTGTGTGTTTAAGCTAGCCCCTTCCTTAGCCCCTTAGTCTCTGCTTCCCTCAAGTGAATCTTTTCCACTAATGGAATGCTTTTTCTAGAACATAAATCTGATAGTCATTTCTAGTTTAAAGGTTTAGTGGTTTGTTTATTGTCCAGAATACAGTCAAATCCCACTTTTCTAGTCTACAAGTCTTACATAAGGGTGCTTCTAGTTCATACCATCTTCCTCCCCTTCTCCCTCATACAAATGAAGTGTCTTGCCATGTCCCATATAAATAGTCTCTTTTGGACCTTTGTGACACCCTTTCTTCTGTCCAGCATCCTTTTCTCTCATCCTCTCGATGACAGTGGCAGGTACTTAACCTGTAAGGTTAGATTCATAGGCCACTTCCAGGAAAGCTGCCTTGATTACCCCAGGGAGAAATTCCCTTCATCGTGCTTCCATAACATTCATGTATTCTGACTTATCTATTGTTGTTTTGAAGTGATTATGCAAACATTTGCCCCTCTCACTAAACTCTAGTTCCTTGAGGGCAGGAAATGCTGCTTTTGGTTCTTTTATTTCAAGTTTCAGTATCCATATTAATGTAGCCACTGTTTTGACTTTATCCAGCAAAAACCATTTGCCCTTGAGTCTGTTGCTGACTCATTTTGAACCCACTGTGTGTCAGAGTCAAACTGTGCTCCACAAGGTTTTCAGAGACTGGACTTTAAAAAGTAGTTTCCCATGCCTTTTCTCAAGACCCCTCTGAATGGAGCAGCCGAATGTATAAATTGTGTATCACCACCCAGGGGCTCATGCTTCTGTACCTTTAGGTGCCCTTAAATGCATCTGTAGAGACTGAGAGGAGTGCAGGCACATTTTTCTCTCTCCTCTAAATTATTTATTCCCAACCCCAAAGATGAACACCAGTTGTCATATGAATTTCAAACTCAATATTAGTCATTTAGTGTAGTATCATTAGCCAATGAATAGCACACACCAGACCCAGGACTGCCACGGTAATGGCGAGGCTGGTTTGATGTTGGGACTAAAAAGATGGCCAGGTGAATACCATACCTTTCCCCGCACAGATAACCACACAGCCTAATTCCTAGTTCCTGAATACTGTCAAATAGAAATTTTTAGATGCTTTTTTGACAGTCATAGCATAATTATGTATTATAAATTTAATTATTGCAAATTTAATATCATACAATCCAACTTGATTTAAGACCTGTTTATTCCTTTTGTCTTAGGTAAGAACTCAGGGCCCTATCCTCACAGCAAGTGGCAAAAATCCTGTCATGGAGCTTAATGAAAAAAGAAGAGGTCTTAAGTATGAACTGATCTCGGAGACTGGTGGAAGCCACGACAAACGCTTTGTGATGGAGGTGTGTGCTTAGCGACAAGCCAGCCCTATATTTCCCTCAGAAATATGGGATACCCCAAGTTTAGATAAGGGGGGATTTAAACAGTTCTTAGAAAAATACCTTTATCTTCTCATTCTCCCCCCCACCTCCCCCCCCCCCAAAAAAAAAAAGCCTTTTGAAGCCTCCTCAAATATTAGACCGAACTAGTTGTTGTGCCACTGTTTGACTTTTGGTGCTTTTTACGTGGAGAGATTTAAATGGGGGAAATGTCTGAAGTAATTGCGAAGTGCTGTTGTTGATTGTAGGTCGAAGTAGACGGCCAGAAGTTCAGAGGCGCAGGTCCCAATAAGAAGGTGGCAAAGGCAAGTGCGGCGTTAGCCGCCCTCGAGAAGCTGTTCTCTGGACCCAATGCGGCAAATAGTAAGAAGAAGAAGGTTGTCCCTCAGGTATGAGTCAGCAGGAGATCTTTGCAATACTTCAAAAATACTTTAAAACTCAAACTTCTTTTCCTTATCTTTGTGCATTTCAGCTTTTTCTGGAGTATTTCCTTTTCTTAGAGTTGGTAGTTTTTCTTCGGATTAGGTGAGGGAAAAATAGAATAGTAAAAATCGGGCCAGTGGGTCCTTGTTTTATCATCTTCCTAGGTCGTCCACCCCCGAAATGAAAACTGTCAGGAGTATTTTACCAGGTGAGAATGAAGTCTTAGAACATGTTGAGCTGATTTTAATTTTATCAGGGCATTAACATTTGGGAGCTTCTGGGAATATTTGGGTCCTATTTTGTCCTAGTGTACAGATGCTGTGCCCATTTCCTTTCCATGTTTTTGTCCTTCTGCTTTGTTATGGGTTTTAATTGGGGCTGTGGGCTGGCACAGTAAAATTTGACACTGTGTCCTTCTATTCCTTATTGGAATTGGGAATGTCGATGCTACTGAAGACCTCCATTCACAACAAGATACTTAGAAATTACGGTCTTTGTATGCTTCAGGTTGCCTTTTCTTCCACTCAACCAAGTTACACAGTCAAAAAGTATTTCCCAAACACATAGCATGTGTACACTGTGAGAGGGGGGAAAGGCTTAAGTAAATAGCTTTAGTAAATAAACATGATGCATTCTCTTTCTCATGGAGAATGCTGGTGTACTCTTGTCTTATATGTCATGTGTTAGAACCAATGAAGTAAAATTACTTAAACTAATAGAAATTTAGATTATTTAAACTTCTTTGTTAAGTATTATGTTCAGATTTTTTAAAATAGGCTGAACCCCTTATAAGAGTACAAATGAAACCAGACTAGTAGTAAGATATTTGTTGTAGTAACATTGCCAATGAGGAGTAAAGCAGGGTGGCAGTGGCGGTGGCGGCGATGACAGTGATGTTCCTAGTTGCCGTCAGATTGGTCCCAGTGGAATTGCTCCCTCAAGTTTTTAAGGCGGTGACCTTTTGGAAGCAGATTTCCAGGCCTATCTTCCAAATCACCTGTGGCTGTGTTCAGCTTTCAAGTTTTTGACAAATGGATGAGCATTCAACTGTTCTGTGTTACCCAGAATCTCTTCAATGATGGTGTAGTTCCCCTTTACAGCCATGCTCTTGTCCTTCAAGACCTTGGTCTCTCTCTTGCTCTCAGACTTGTGCTTTGTCTTCATTTAAATTTCTTGTGTTTACTATATGAAATGTGGTTCCAATTCTAAGGTTAGAAGCTATTACAGAAAACTAACTTAACTTTATAAAATAAAAGGTCATTACAATAACAACTGTACACAAAGTGGATTTTATTTTTTTTTAAACCTATTACATAGGGGCTTTAGAAAACAAAAACAAATCTATTACAAAGGACAAAAAGTGTTCTCAATTACTACCAAGAGATAATTGTTACCTTGTTTGCTGTGTTTTCCCCCCCATGGGTTATCTTTTGTGTTTGGTCTGTTCATTTCCATGTTTAAAAGCATATATGTAGGTATTTATTAGGTGGTGGTTTGGCTCTGAGTGAGATGAGCTCGATTTGTGTGCTGCTGCCAAATTGCTGCTTCCTGACGACTTCAGACTAAGCTGTTTAAGAAAAAAGATGTCTGCATGAAATTCACTCTGTTTTAGAAATTTTTCATACTAGAAACTAAAAACTTCTCCTGTTGAGTATGTTGTCACAGCCAAGACACAATCTTTATGTGGAATATGTGAGAATTATTCCAGTCAAATAGAAAAATATCTGTGTGTGTTAGACATGTGACCATGACAGTGTCTTCTGCCTCATATTGGAGGTTGCATCCCTGGGTGTGGGGGGGTGTCACTGCTGTGCTGGGTAACTGTGCACTGTGGTGGAGGTCCTCCTCTGACTTGATCATCGAGCATGCTCAGAGACTCTGTCCTTTCTTGTTTGCACCTTGGTAAGTAAGGCATATTAGTATTTTTCGGGTTGAGTTTTTCCTGTATATATTTAAAAATGAGTCTATTTAATTTAAGATGATACATCCTTCTGGTTTTCCCCAAACTTCAGTTTGAGAAAAGGGTGATGTATTTAACAGTCTTGATTCATCTACCTAAGTTTTCATGCTCTAGTTTTTTGGTTGCTCTTTGAGCTTTAAAGTAAGGAAAACAAAATGTGCTTATCATTTCCTGGATGAGACAGTTGTGGAGATCAGCATAGAGATAAATCAAGTGGTTTCAGGACAGTCCTTTGGCATTTTAGTGAAAACCAAAAAAAAAAAAAAAACCCCAAAGGGGGTGGCATTTGCTCATTTAATTATTAACCAACTGACAATACTCACACAAGAGCAGTAGAATCAAGTCCAAAGACATCATGTGACTTTGATGAGGTCATAGTTTCTCCTAGTTCAGGAACTGGCACCCATATCTTTGATCCTCCTTTCTTTGTCCTGCTTTTTGTTTGTTTTCCCCCATTCAAGTTTGCAACTGGTTCTACTGATCTGTTAGGATATTTTCCGAGAAGTCAGTGGATTTTGTACCTACATGTCCGGTGTCTATAATTGCCTTCTTTTTAGCTGTCACCAGTAGGCCCTGACTTACGTGACTCCTTGAACAAGGAAGCTCAATGCTGCTCTGTCCTGGTGTGTCCCATTGATTAGTTGTGGGCTGGACCTTGGGATGCATAGGGTTTTGTTGACTAGTTTTCAGAGCTAGATGGCCAGGCCTTTCTTTTTCATCAGTCTTAGTCTGAAAGCTATGTTGAAACCTTTGAAGCTTTGTAATAACACTCAAGCGTCCCCTGACTACTGTGTGGTGACTCCACAGGAGGTGGATTGGCTGGGCATCAAACCCACTTCTCTTTCACTGAGGGCAAGAATTCCTCTATTGAACCACCGAGGCCTCACAGTTCTTTGGCAGGGAGGGCTAGCAGGGCTGAGCTAGCCCTAAGAAAGTTGTCTGTAGGAATTGAACCCTTATAACACTCAGATCAGAAGCATATGCTTTTCACATGCTTTTCTCAGAACAATTCTGTAAGATAGATGACATTTTCATTGTGCAGCTGATAAACGTTGAAGGGCACTGAAGAACTCATTGTTTCACATCCCCACTCAACTTTCTCAGAGTTTGTCCATTAAAGAGGCAATAGGATGGTAATTCTTCTCTCACTAATGAAAATGTGTTATTTTTATTAGGCAAAGGGTGTTGTGAATACCGCTGTGTCTGCAGCAGTCCAAGCTGTTCGTGGCAGAGGAAGAGGAACTCTAGCAAGGGGAGCTTTTGTTGGGGCCACAGCTGCTCCTGGCTATATAGCTCCAGGTATAGTACAATCTCCACGAGTTTGGCTTTTTCTTTTGGGCCAACCTTTGAAGAACAGCATCTTCTCCTTTTCTGAGGTTATATAGGGCCCTGGAAAGATGATACAAGTAAAAAAAATCGATGTATGCAGAAATTCAAAAGAAGTGAGATTATAAAATTCCGTGGGTTTCTCTTGGAATCTGCTCAGGCTCCTGGAGGGAACTGACAGATGATTGCACTTGATTCAGGGAACACATTTGGACATTAAAGAACCTGAAAGATGCACCAAAGGCTGAGGAGCTGAGACACTGAGTGATAAGGTACTCAGTGGGAACCTGCACTGCGTGTTGGGTTTCACAGGAGACAAAATCTGTTGCTGAGAGGCTAGCTAGACTCTGGCATCATTCGCCACAGTGAAGACATAATGAATAATGCTATGTGGCATTATTATTAGTGAAGATTGGCATTAAAGCATTTGTTTAATACAATATTTGGGAACCATGGAAGAGTGTAAGAAAGAAAGAAAGAGTTTACACTGTGGCTTCATCTGGTTTAGTCTGTTGTTGCTGTGGTCTTGGAAAGTGTATCTCCTGCAGGGCTGTAAGCAGGTTATTGCCATTTGGTGTTAATTACCTGAAAGGAATGACTAGAAGACCCTGAGACTCAGGTTAAATAGCAAATACAATTGCAAGCCACATTGCTGGTTGAAGTCAAGATTAGAACCTAAATAATCAGGTTATTGACTATCTTACTTGTAATTTCACCTCTTTTTAATCCTTTCTTGGAATATATCTACAGCCTGCATTTTAAGCATTAATTTCTCCTTTGTCTCTGGTCCCTTCTTTCTATCATTTGTTTCAGCTGCATTATATCCTCTTGAAGTATACGAAGGGGCTTAAAAAATTCATGCATAAATATGAAAAGATCATGGAGTTTTTATAAAGGATTAGTGTGCCACTCCCAATTTTATGTGACATGAGCAGGGACTAAAAATGTGATAACTCTTTATCCCTCAGGGAATGTTTTCACCTATCCCGAAAAGCAGCTCATTTATTTAGCATACATTTCAATACTTTTTCCCAAATGAAATTTGGAACTGGGCACTCACAGATGACCTGAAACCTAGCCACTGCCCCAGAGAATGCTCACAGTCCGATGGGTTGGGGACAGGCCATCACATAAACAGTGTAGTATGGTGCAGGCTCAGTTGGACAATAGAATGAACCACTCGTCTGGGAAATTGCAGAGGTCCCTGGTCCCCAGAATGCACAGTAGTTGCTCCTGGGAGGAGGACGAGGCCCTCAGCAGCAGGACTGGGCCACGGTGAGAGTTCAGTGTGAAAAGGCTTGAAAGATTTGGTACAGTGTGAAGGACCCATGCCTATTTTGTCTCCTTGGTTTGCTCTAGAAACCAAGTTTTTCTAGAGGTTTACCCACATGATTTTTTATTTATATGTTTTCAAGAAAGATTTAAAATAGCAGTTTATATTCTCATAGTATTCTGATCATGAGAACAAAATTATACAGCAGCCTGGGTGGGAGGTTTCCTATTATACAGTTGAGAAAATGGTGAGGCAGATGTTCTATGTCTAATGTCATACAAGAGAGCTTCAAAGAGTTTGTGGAAAAACTGTAAAATATAACAATTCAACCAGGATGCAGTATAACACCGATGAAACAAACATCATTCCACTAGTTCCTGAGTGCTCCCCCAATCCCCCATGACTGTGACCCAGTTCTACCTTAAAAATCCAGCTAGATCGGAGTACACCCATTGGTACAGCTAAGAGCTCTCAATATGTGCAATTCAGGACCAATAAAGCCCTCAGGAACAGTAGTGGGAGAATAGTGATACCATGACGGTAGGGGCATGGAGGTGGGTGGGAGAAGGGGAAACCCTTCACAAGGTTGGAAATATAGCCCCCACCCAGGGTGATGAATAACAGAAATGTGAGTGTAATGTGACAACAGTGTAAGATACGAAATAACAGCAATAATATATAATCAAGAATTCATGAGGGTGGGAGAGTGGGGGAGAGAGGGGAAAAAACGAGGAACTGATATCAAAGGGCTCAAGTAGAATGAAACTGTTTTGGAAATGTTGATGGCAACATCTGTACACAGTTGAATGATGTCTTAAGATTTGTAAGAGCCTGCAATAAAACGATTAATAAGAATTTTTTTAAGATAATTGAATTTTTCCACATACTTTGAACCCCCTTGTATGAGAACCCACTGCCAGAATTAGCTCAAATGTTTTAGTGCTCTTTGTACTATATTTTACATAGTAAAGATGCTAGGCTTTTTCATAGGCACTAGTGCTTATGTCAGTATCACTAACATTTTCTGGAGTCTCCTCTTTCAGATCTTGTGTTGAAACCAGGAATTCACATGACTGATCAGTCAGTCATTGGTCTGGTCCATGATCTCACAAGTGATCCTTGTGTTGTCTTCTTAGCCACCGTTTTCTGAAGAGAGACGTGAAAAGTTACTTTATACACCTTTGAGGAATTAGTCATTTGATTGTTTTAAGTATTTTTTTAAACAAATTACATTTTATATGCCAAACATTCTGTGGCTCAGATGACACAGAGGTGAATAAAGCTTGGTCTAGTGGGGAAGACAGATAAGATGTTGGTACAGATGGGAACTCTCAGCACTTGAAAACTCATGTGTTGAATTCACAACACAGTGTGGGAAGTTCTGTCAGAAAGAATTACAGGTTACTCTGAAAGACCAACTAGAGAGAGCCTGGTAGACCAAGCGGCAGCTTCTGGGCCTAAGGAAGGGTCTGGCTGGCATCACTGAGAGGAGTGCTCTCTCATCCACTTCTGGAGGGAGTTCTCAGGGCTCAGGATTTGGGTTAGGAAATATGATGGCTTGGACCAGTGCCAGTCAGTGCTCTCTGCCCTGGACTGACCTACCTTCTTCTTTGCACTAGGCTACGGAACCCCCTATGGTTACAGCACAGCTGCCCCTGCCTATGGTATGTATACCCTCTTCCTGATTGCTCCTCCTAGAGACTGTCCCAGCATTCCAAAGCACAGTTGGTACCTCGGGTTTCCTCAAACGAATCCCAGGATCTCAGGCCTATTTATTCTAGTGACCCAACATAAATTCCCTTTGAAAATGCCACAACCTTGTGGTTCTTGGTTTGGTTGGAGTTGCTCTTCTCTCTGCTTTGCCTGACTTCAGACTGCTTGTTTTAATTGCCTGTTTTCTGACCATATTAAAATTAAATATTCTAAGTAGCTCTTCTTACAGCCAACTGACACTCCATTCAAAGGCTACTGAAGGGCCAGAGCCAGTTTCCAGTTTGGCTGCTTGCCACGTACATAGCTGCATTCAGTGTGTGATGGGGAACTGTGTGACCCACCGGGGGTTTGAGCTAGGGGTAGGAAACGCTCACTCCCAATTGGTAGCGCTCATCCTTTGCCGGGGGGTGGAGTAATGGTCTCATTGGTCTTTGAGAGGATGTAGTTGGGGTGTGACCTGCAGCACTCTTATCCCAGTGCTGACTGCAGAAAGCTTGCAGTACATGGTAGGAAATCACAGGAGTGTATCCCCAACCCCGGGTGTGGGGCTGGGGGGCAAGTGAATGCATAATTGAAGCCCAGTGGCCCTTTGGAAAGCTTTGAATGAGGTTTATGTGGCAATGGAGGCAGTAAGGTTTGGAGTCAGTGATATGCTCTTAGACATTTTGTCCTAACTGAGGTGCTACCTGTTCCAGAATCAGCGCAACTACAGGATGTTTGTCTGTGAGAAGAGGGCCAGTGTGTGTACATGTGAGAGAGTGCGCATGCTATGTGAGAGTGTGCGTGTCAGTTCGAACCTAAGCAGGACACAGAAGGGAAAGACCTTATTGCTACTGTGGCTTTAAGTCCTCCTCACAAGCCTCAAAACCTTTGCATTATGCTTTTTCTCTTTACACATCAACTTTTCCATTTTTGTTTTGAAAGATTCTGCTAAACTGAAGCTTCTTCCGATTTCTTAACTATAGGGATACACAGAAAGTGAGGGGTGCATCCGCTTTCCCCACTAAGACAAACCGTTTATATCCTGGAAAGAAGTGGAGAAGCTGCCAGGATCACACACTGGAGCGTGCTTCCTTTAAGGCAGAGTGCAGAGTCTGGGGCTGAATCTTCTCCCTGGTTGACTCCTCTGGCACACTCCATTTTGGTCAAGGCTTCCAAAGCTGGTGGGAAGGGTTACTAGAAATTGGGACTTGAATCCAACAATAAGTTTTCACCCAGAACTACTTCTCAATTCAAACCCTCTAGACCAGTGGTTCTCAACTTTCCTAATACTGTGACCCTTTAATACAGTTCCTCATGTTGTGGTGACTTCCGCCCCTCCCCCAACCATGAAATTATTTGCATTGTTACTTCATCACTGTCATTTTGCTACTGTTGTGAATCAGGCGATGCCTGTGAAAGGGTCGTTGGACCCCCAGGTCGAGAACCACCGCTCTAGACTGTTCTGCTGTGGTGCGTTTACTTTGAGCACTCAGCCACCTTCTGGAGTCCCTGACCCCATCATCATCCCCGGGGGATTTGGCTACTTTATTTCAAAACGATTAGCCCGCTGGACTCATTATGTTATGTCTTGTGTAAACGCCCGTCCTTCTTTTGGACCACAACCAGCCAGTTCTGTAGTGTAGATTCGTAGAGCTTGATTTTTCCCTGAAAACACTTCACTAGCTACACTCTCAGCTACCTTCATGTTTTCCTCAACTGTTTTAATTTCTCTCTCTTGTTCCTCCCTTCCTTCCTCTAACATTACTCTCTTGCCCCGCGGTCTCGGAGCCCCACTTCAGAAGGCTCCTTTTTCCATGTGCCATATAACTGACTTCCAAAGCTGGTGAAATTTGATGCCCCCATTTTTCACATAAAAGATTTGGTTTTTAAATGTTACTGTGATGCAAACCTACTAAAACGATGCTTTATTTTGGCTGTAAGGTAAATATGTCTCCTGGCCTTTGTAAAGCTGTTGCATGTGGGTAATCTCCCTCTGATCATCTGGTGCTCTTCAATACCTGCTGTTGCTGCTTTGTGATTTCTCCATAGGTTCAATGTTAGCTAGAAATAGGAGTAGATTTAAAATCATACTGAAGTATGCAGAAGTTTGTGAGGCCACAAGAACGTATTAATTACAAAATTAAGATAATAATTAATCTTTCCAGATTTGCCAGCCTAATATTGGCAAGTCATTGAGCAGATAAGCACCTGTGCACGGCCCCTGTTGGAGCTGTTTTTCTGCAGAGCTGAGGCCGACCCAGCAAGGCTGTGTTTTGACTCTTGCAGCCCGTGTCTTCTCTCTCATTTGACGTGCCAAATTGTGAACCAGCATGGCTTTCCAGAGTCATTTTAGACCAGTAATTGATAAACATTGCTTTCAGTCGTTAGAATGCATGGCAGCTCATTCCAGTGAGCTGGTTTCTAAGTCTCATCTTGATTGGTCAGGGGAAACTGTTCTCTCTCAAAGCACTGTGAACAATTTCAAAATAGAGTTTGTCCTTCTACCAAAATATTCCATGTTGGCTGACTGATCTGGAAAAGGTTAAGGTGATTACTGTAAGACTTATTTTTTTTAACCTGAAAAATTATTTTTGGATTATTAAACTTATTTGGAGTCCTCTCCGTTTCTTTTCTCTGTAGGTTTACCCAAGAGAATGGTTCTGTTGCCCGTTATGAAATTCCCAACATATCCTGTTCCCCACTATTCATTCTTTTAGCAAATGACAGAAGCTAATTCCTATTGAGCAACAATACAGTCAATACAGAATGTTAGCGAAAAAGCCTTTTTATCCTGCTTTCTTTGAACACATACTTGATCAAAATTATTTGTAAAGAACATCTTTCTTACTTTTTGATTTTAACAAATGCAAATTTAGTTCTTTAAAACTTGAAAACAAACAAAAAGAAACCAGTTCTGTGAAACGGTACCTCATTTCCGGAAAATAACTTATACCAGCCCTTCTGTTCTAGGGAAATAAAAGTCTAGCAGTTAAGCGTTTAAGTTTTACGAGAAGTATCAGATTATGTAAAATTAAATTTGTGAAGGATGTATAGAGTCTCAAACACTGATCACAAATAAACTGCTTTGTTGTAACATGAGAGTGCTGCCTGGTTCCTGATGCAGTCACTGACCCTTAGCTGATTGATTTGTATTTGCCCCAGGGCACTTCAAGTCGGGCTGTAGTTATTTTTTTTTTAATACAGTAGAGACTTTTCATTTAAACTTTAACTTTGTAAATATCCAAGTGTGTAATTAAAGCCAATAAAATAAAATATGGGTTTGAATATTGTTTTAGCTTATTATTTTTGATATGTTTTGGTAGCAAATTTCAAGAAATTGAAAACTAATCTATACTTAGTTGTAGAGCCCATTCATATGTAAGCAAACTGCTAACAATAAAGTGAAGGTGATGGTTAGTTTGAGCCCGTCCCCTCTGCCTTTGTGAGCCCTGTGCACTCCTGTTGTACGAGGGCCTCTAGTCTGTTGTCAGAGTGCTGCCTACCATGGTGACGGCCCTCCCCGGAGATGGGGAAGGAGGAGGGTGATTATTTTAATTTTCTGATTTTCCAAGTTTTAAAAATAATAAATTAATCGATCAATCACCCGCTCTTGTTCTTGTGGCCTTCTTCACTCTGTAAGATACTATGTTCACTCCCTGGCTTTTTAAATGCAGATAAAAGATTAGTGATTTTTCTGGGATTTATTGAAGGGTTCCTTTTTCTCTTCAATTACATCAGAATCTAAAGCAGCAACAGGGTCCCCATAAAAACTTGCTCTTCGATTGTCCCAGTTCTTGTTGAGTGCTGCTGTGAAAAGTGACAGGTTTCAGCCATGGGTCAGCATTTGTTTTTAAGACACCTGATGAAGCTGGTGACAAACCAATCAGTCAGTAACATTGTGCTGTTCTGTAAAGGGTGCAGACCTAAGTCTTCCACTGGCATTCTCACCTTATTGGAAAGCCTGTAATGTTACTAGAAGGTAATGGTTTCATTAAGGTACTCACCCTCACGAGATCGGACGTGTGGTCTGATGCCAGCATTTAAGTTGGCCTGTCTTAAAAAGACTTATTGTTCATAGCATGAATTAGCTTCTCTCTCCTTAAATTTTGTGTTGAGAGCTGAACACTGCCCATCGGTCAGTGTGGGCATCACAAAACCTGGTAGATGTGTATTCCAGATTTCTGTGGGACCTCTCAATGAGGGTGAAATGGGCAATTTAAAACACGCTAGGACAGCTTCTCAGAAGTACTTACACAGTGATTTGTTCTGTATGAGTGGTGGGTGATACTTTAATAAAACCTCATCACTTGCTGGAAATAGCTGTGAACATATCATTCTCATCCTGTGCATTAGTGGCTAGACATAAACAGAGGGCCCATTTCCGCTGGGAGTTTTCATGTTTCATTGATTTGTTTTGCTGACCTATGGATGAAACAGAGCCATCACTGAGAAGAAAAAGCATGGCTGGTCGTGTCCAGTTTGTATTAATTAAATATTTACTGCAGTCCTCTTTGCTTTTGGAATACTATTAATTGGCAGCTGCAGCTGTATTGTTATTTGAATTGATCATCAAATTTGCATTCCAAGTTGGAATCTCTCTGGAGATTTCGCTCCAGAAAATTCTTTTGAAGTAGCTGACTCAGCTTCATTACTCAACCCCTCTGTTATGGCAAAGAGGGAGCTGTGCTGTTTTCCAACATGATGGCAGTCATTTCAAATGGTTTCTACCAAGTCTTTTTTTTTTAATTTTGTTGTTTGTTGGAAGTTACTAACCATGTTGTAAACCTGCCCAGTTGCTGCAAACTTTTACATTTCTCTGCTTTACTTAAAATAATTGAGCTGTCAGTCCTTTGTTAGAAGTGGTAACCATGCAAGTTCAACTGTCTAAATTCTGTAATGAATTCAGTGTCCCCCCCCCCCCCCTTTCGCCCTTCCTCTCCCTCCATTTGGTGATGAAAATTCCACATACAGCTGAAAGGGCAGAGAAATATAAATGGAGCTCTTGGCTTCACCAAATTGTGTGGAATTAACACAGAGTTTTGCTTCTCTGCTCTTTTCTCTACTGTAGGTGGTTTTTTCATTGACAGCCCCTATTGCCAGCCTCTGAGCGTCGCACCATTTATTATTCACTTGGGCCCTCAAGATTTCTTCTCTGACTTCTAGAACCATCAGGTTGTCTGGCTTGAAATGGCAATTTCTATGTCTTGTTCTTAAGAGCAATGTGACACCCCCCCCACCCCACCCCCAAGCTTTCCAGCTGTCAGATACACTCCTCTGACACCTCCTTTTTGAAAGCAGTGACTGAGCGTTTTAAAGAAGAGCACTACTCTATTCAAAGCCACGGTGTCTGTTTTAAAACCTTTCTTTGGAAACCTAGCAATATCTCTTCAGAACCCCTGGTAGCCTAGTCTCATGTCGGGGAGTTTACAGACCAATGTAGAACTTAGAATTAAAGTGTGAGCTGTGCTATTTTCCGACAGTTTCTAAACTATTTTTCAGCACCTAAATGGCATAGTTGCATTCCTAACTGCGTCAGTTAGTGCTGCTCTCGTTTCTCAGAGACAGGCCCTCCTGGAAGCCATATGCTTTGCATGGGGCTGGGCACCTGGGATGTGGCTTGCACCCTGGATTTCTTCAGGTTGCAGGAACACCCCGTCTCTTGTGCAAGGTAATCAGTCCGCTAGATCCTCAACATACCTCATGCTGACAGATGCAGTGCATGGGACGGTGACGCATGGAGTTGGGCTTACATGGTTCCTGAGGTCTCTCAGATCGTGCACCCGGGGACCAAACTACCTGGTCGATTTTGCTAGTATTAGCCCTTTCTCTTTGTTTTTAATTTGGATGGATGCTTGAAAACCATGAATTAGTCAGTTACCATTATTAATTGAAGAGCTGGGAATACCTTGTTAATGTATTTTTAAAACTGGTGTTGGACCCTCTGTGTATTTCAGGTTAATACTTTTAAGCAGTTTTCAGCACGCTTATCTCACTTTATTCTCGTTCTCCTCGGACCTTCGTAGCCATATCACTTGTATAAAATAGGCTGAACTGTAGTGACTGTAAGCTGTGATCTCAGTATAAAAAGGTAAGCTCTTTTATTTTCTGATTAAAGAGAAAAATAACTAAAAGTCAATTTACACGCAACATGCCTGTGTGACAATCATACACGATGTGTTTGATCTCTTAGATCTTATGTCATCACCCCACCTTTAAAAACTTGATAGTGTAAATGTAGTTATTTTCAGCACTTGTTTTAATACACTTGTAATTTCTACTCAAGAGAGAAATTTCACATTTGCTAGGTTGTGTGTGTGCGTGTGTACACAAACTTATTACATGTATGTAGACTACATACACATGTACCTGCTTTAAATATAAGAATTTAATGGTAGGGACAGTTCACCTAAGATTTTTAACATCAGAGCCCTCTTTTGGCCAAAGCTCTGGCATTTTTATAAGCAGTGAGATTGGTAACAGTGCTGTGGGCCCATTTATATGTAGCTGTTACTAAAGCTGAGGATCAAAGTGCCAATTTCTCCAGGAGAGAAGCCTCTCTGAGGAATGAAAAGCTCTGATCTGTGTTGTATATCCCAATACAACAGCAGCAAGAAGCCATACGTTTAAAAAGCAATAGAAAATAAAACCAAAATACTAAGATAACTATGGAAAATATATTTAATTGATTGAATTATTAAGCTACTTGAGAATCAACTTTGGCAAGACTCAGACTGGTGAATTCCCAGGCAGCAGAGACCAAGAAGATGTCAGGCTATTCATCGGTCTTTTCCAGGTTAAGTAGTAGATGATTCATTTCCCGCCGTATTCCGCCATCATGGAGCCTGTCCTAGGAGATGTGAAGGTTAGCTAAGCTATTGTAAGGATCTTCTTGGGTTAGTCTGTGTCTCATAAATGCATTTCATATCTGTGAGCTGTCTGTGCTAGGGCTGTATTTGATAAATATAAATATATATATAGATAAATAGAGATTAAAATGAATCTTATGTTTTATATTTGTTTCTAAGTAGCAGTTTTCTTTATATTACTAACTTTAAGGTTGCTGGAACAACTTTTTTCCCCCCATACAGAATCTGTATATACATTTCATGTGGCTTTGGCATTTATGTCGACGAAAAGTTGTACCAGGTCTAGCTGACTAGAACCAAGTGCAACCCCCAACCTGCTCCAACAGCTGAGCGCCTCTCGGGTGCCAGCCCCTCGTCTAGGTAAAAAGGAATCACAGGCTCTGACCAGTGGAGTTGAACCTGCTCTAAAGACCCTAGTTTGGGAAATAAACTGTGTCCACAGTGGCATCAGAGTTGTTTCTGCTATTTAACCATACAAGCCTTTAATGATACGAGCCCAGAAATGGAACTGTTTCCTTAGCCATTTGAGAACCTGAAATCCACTCCGCTCTGTGTTCATAGACCTCTGTTCAAGTAAGTGAAGAGTGAAATGAGTACCAACACTCTTGTCCTTTGAAAGCAGTGTTGGTCGTGTAATAAGTTACAGTGGGAGTTAGTTATAATGCGGACCATGTACTTTGGATGACATGTGAGGGGAATGTGACCTTCATAATCAGTCATTCACTGTCATTCCCTGGGTTTCTTAGTTTCTATTAATAACTAGCAAAAAGCAATCTTTAGTAGTGAGTTAAGGAAAAGAAAAAGGGGAATTCTTCAATCCGTTCCTATTCCAGTTGGCATATTTCTAACATCACAAACCCGAGAAATGCAAGGCCTACCTGGCCCTTTCAGACCAGGGCTATTGGGAGTGCTCTCGGAGTAATCTTCGTGCAAATCCCATTCGTCATAGGCCAGTCTGTGCAGGCCTCCGGAGCAAGCCCGTTCCTCAAGCAGTCACATACGGGCTCTGCAGTGCTCTCGTGGCCAGAGGTTCCTCAGCGTCACCATGCGGCCTGGCAGGAAGAGTAGTGGTAGGGGAAGGGCCACGTTCTGCTGTGGTGCATTTCAGTGTGGATGCGTTTCTCTCTGGCAGTTACACAGAGGGTCTACAGGCTGGTACTTAGCTCTAAGAATTCACCCTTACCTAATAACATCTTCCAGAAAGACTGGTTGTAAGTCAAGAATTCAAGTGGAATTAGTTGTAAAAGTGAACATTTTTTTTTCCTTCACAAAAGCATTTTTGGTGGGAGCTAACATGCTTGAAGCATTTATCTTTGGACTTTTTTTTTTAAGCAGCCTAATTTACATTAGGTTATGTAAGTGTTTCTAGCACAGCTGGAAATAGGGACTAGAAACCATGTGGCTGTCTGCACCCAAGCATTTCTTTCCATCCATCAAATTCCCAGGAAGTTCAGGAATTAGTTAATACACTCCGTGGGCTTTGAACAGCACCTGGCACATACTCAGTAAATGGTGGAAAGGACGCACGTGAGGGAGGCAAAGGTGTGTGGATGAGTGGCTCCGCCCACTTGTGGTGGACTGTGCTGGCTCTTCAGTGCTAACTAGGTTGGCAGGCCGGCCAGCCCCTGGGAGAGGATGACTCCTTAGCATCGGGTTGGACAAGGCACACAAAGACCTGGTGAGGGCTAATGTGGTAAAGTCATGGAAGCAGCAGGACATTGCTTGTTTCCGCCCTGGTTGTTACGGCACTGGCGCGGCTGCTTCCGGGGACTGGTGAAGACTTGATCTGGGGTCTGGGGTGCTTAGAACGTCTTAAGGGCTGCACTGTGTGCACCTGCCTGCTGACTCCAAGTCCCCCAACTGCAGCATGACGAGAAACATCTGAGGAGGGTGACCACTGGAGCTCAACCTTCAGTGCTCACCAGGGTCCGGAGGCCGCATGAGGCCTCCCTTCTGTTTACTCACTTTAGTATCGAACTTCTCAGAAATCACCCTCTTCCTGCCTGGCTGGGGCTGTTTGGCGGGATCAGTGGTCCTTCTCCCACGAGCTTGAGAGAGAGGGCGCATTGTGTGTTGTCAGTTGTGCCCGATAGATCAGGTAACTTCTAAACTGCCTGATCGTTCTATGGGGAAGCCTGGCTTTTTTTGACAGGATTTTGCCATTTCTGTAAACACACGGTGCTGCCTGTGTTGGGGTGGGGGCCTGATGATGATTGCCTCCATCCGCCCAAGTGGCCCCAGCACGTCAGACTAGCCAACACCAGCTGGAGATGGAGGATTCCACAGCCATCCTCTTTGCTGCTGTGTGGCAAACAGGATAGAATGGCATCAGCCTGGCTGTGACTAGATAGCCTCTCAGCACTTCCCCAGAGCCCAGTCGTGTCTTCTACCTTGACCCCATTGTATAGTTGAGGCACATGCTCCAGGTCCATCAGTTGACAGTGACTCGGCCAGGGTAGGTCCTTTGGGGCATTGGGCAGCAGCAGACCCCATCAGCAGCAACGAAAGCGTGGAAAATGAGAGGAAGGGAAGGTGCTAACTCTGGAATCTTTCATACACCAGGGACTTGAACATTCTCATTTCCTTCTCAGAACCTTCTTGGAACTAGGTCTGGGTCAGGAATGGAGCCCAGCTCTATTCAACACCCAACAAAGCACTTTCAACTCTACCACAGCCTGAAGGCACAGGCTGGGAATGGAGAGCAGGAGCTGGTGGGCAATGCCGGCGGGCTGCAGTCAGCCTGGCATCAGCAGGGGCCAGAGCCAGGGCCAACCCTGGACCTGCAGGCTCCCAGGAACCCAGTGTACTGCAATCTAGATCCTCAGTCGTGCCATCATTCCAGACTGAATAGCCTGGTTTAAAGACGTGGGTAGTTTCTTTGGAAACAACTCGGTGGTTGTTTTGACAGAGTTGAAGGCTGAGACGTGGCTTTATAAACCAAGGAAGCTTGTGATATTTGAAGTATGTATTTCTGTGACAGACAGGGGTCTGTGGTTCATTTAGCCTCGTTTCTGAGTGCCGTTTGCTGTCCAGCTGGAGATAAGTCCTGCGGGTGGCTAAAGCAACTTGAGCAAAACAGCCAGGGCTGGTGGGTTACGAGGAAGAGGGTTTGGAGTGCGAATGTGGGGAGCTGCCCTGTGCTCAGGTGGGAGGGACAGGTAGAGATGGGCGTAGCAAACTGCAAGTGTTGGTTCCATTGCTGGGTGTTCCCCCAAGACCAGCCATCAGCCAGTCTTGCCCGGGGGTTGGCTTTGAGGTGACTGACACGCCGCTGCTGGCGAGCTTGCAATCGTCTGCTCACATTCTGTCAGTCACACCAGCTCCTTTGCTTAAACAGAATGCCCATGGGTTCCCTGCCCAGGGCCTGCTGGGGATGCTTACGGCATCCTTTTCAGGAAAGTTGCTTCTCAAAAGGATGCTCTTCTTTGACCATGGCCATTTTTCTGAGCAACCTGCCTTATGCAAGGGGGCAGGGCGCAGGCGGCAGGCGAAAGGAGCCGGGCGGGAAGCCCAGGCTGCATGAGTTCTGGCGCACGGCCTTGTGTATGAGCAGCATGGGTCCCTGGCCTTCGTTGAGTACAGCACTCTGCAAAGCCACTCCCCACTCTCCTCGCTTGATTTCTTTCCCCACCCATACCATCTGGGGCAGAGGCAATGCAGGAGTTGTTGTCCCCACTCTACAGCCAAGGATACTGATGCTCAGGGCTGTTATTTAAACCACACCACTTATTTGTGGCAAAACATTGCGGCTCGAGTCTATTCTTAGGAATTAGTTTTGAACACCACAACCATCTAATCTAGACACTCTCTCTGAGGAAGTGGAGTCATAGAGAGGAGAAGACTTGCCCAAAATTATACAGCAAGTGAGCGGCTGGGCCCACATGTTCTGTAGTGCTGTGCTTGATGCTGACGGATGGCTAATTGTACTTTCTTGCAAAGACTACACAGTATATGATTCATTGAAACACCACACACCCCTTTCCTGCCTCCCCAAGGCAGGGTGGGGGTGGGTAAGCAGGGTGCCTGGAAAGGACATGGGCTCCAACTTATTGGGCTGAGGGCTGAAGAGGCAGCACTGGGGCCGCTGTGTGTAAGGCCTTGCTGCGATGTGCTTCAGCCACTCCTGCCGTCTGCAAGGACGAGCGCTGGCAGCTGATGGTCAAAGACTGATGTCAGAGGAAGAGGACAGGTGAGCAGTGGGCAGGCAGGACTGGGGCGTTGTGGAGGCTCAACATGTGGGCAGCTGCTCATGCTTGTGAGGGGTCAGGGAGAGGGTTGGTCTCCACTGAGCTGCTTTACTAGAACTGCTGCTCGCCCACTCCCCCATCAACGGGTGGTCTGGGCAGGGACAGGTCGTGGGCATTCATCCACACGGGCACCTTCTGCTTTTTAGACCATTAAATGTGGCTTTGTCTTCCTAGGCAAGGGCGGCAGCTCGTTAGATTCAAAAGGATGGAACTCAGACTGCCATGCGGGCCCTCTCTCTCAGAGTTCCCCAGGGCTGCAAGCCCATGGGCTTGTGTGTCCTGGAGGGGTCGGATGTGCGTCTCTCAGCCGCACTGCCCCGGGGCTGCCAGGAAGACAGTGGGCACTCTGGAGCGCTGCAGCTTTCTAGGGACTAGGGGTGGGGAGGCTGTGGGCAGGATTTGGAGCCCAGAAGTCAATTTATGAAAGAGTTTCAGGTGTCTTGACACAGGCGTGCATTCTTTTAAGACAAGGGCAGGGATGGAGAGGGTGTCCACTGGCAGCAGCCTTGCCAGTGTCCCTGCCAAGGGCCCCGAGTGGGCTGTGTGCCAAGAAAACAGAACAAGCAGTGGTCTGGGGGCCACGTTATGCTAACCTTGCCCCACCCTGTAGCCTCTGGCTTATTCACGAGACTCACTTTATACCTGCTGCCCCAGCCTGGCTAGCTTCCCCAACCTCTCCCTCTCTCTCCCCCTCTCTCTCGCATCTGCTAAGGCAAAGCCTGCAGCGGGGCCCCTTGAGCTACGCAGTTTGTTGAGACAGAGGGAGGGGACTGAAGGGCACAGTGTGTGGCTAAGGATGCACGAGTGGTTATTGGGGGGGGGGGTCATCTTGTGAAGGGCCCAGCGCACCAGCCTATGGGGTGTCTGACTCTTGGCAGCGGGAGTCAGTGGACATAGATGTTCAAAGGTCAGTTTGATTGTGGAAGATCACAACTTCTAACTTTCCATTTCGTTTGAGCCTTTCAGCTAGGGGCTTACCCATCGGGCTGCTAACACATGGTCGGCGGTTCAACCCCACCAGCCATTGTGGGAGAAAGAGGTGGCTTTCTATTCCTGTAGGTACAGTTTCAAACCCACATGGCAGGCCTACCTTGCCAGACAGGGCCCCTGTGAGTCAGAATGAGATGGTGAGTTAACCTCATAGTGCCAAGCCATTGGCTTCAGTGGGCCAGGGGACACCCATCTTTACTTGAGACATTATAGAGCTTGGCAGACTCTCCTGTCTGTAGGCTTCGTCCTTCCTGCTCAAAAACTCAACTGTCAGCGAGTCAGAGCTGACGAATAGTCATAGCGACCAGGTAGGACAGAGCAGAACTGCCACTGTGACGTTCCAAGGCTCTTAACTTTTCATAGGAGTAGAAAGCCTCATCTTTAACCCTTGGACCAGCAGTGGCTTCAAACTGCTGACCCTGCAGTTAGCAGCTCTATGAGTAATTACTACCCACCCCAGGGCTCCTGTTCTTGCTGCAATTGTGTCCCAAGACAGAGAAAGCATTCTGTCTGGCCTCTTGTGACCTGGGGCCTGATGAGAGAGGGCAAAATGCTAAGGAGCTTGCAGGAGCTCAGTCCTCTCCTGTCACTGAACATCTGTGAGGTACTAGGGAAGGCGTTAGTTGGGCATCTTCTGCATCCACAGGAGGAAGGAAGTCTTTTTGCCTGAGTGCTACATGTGCAGTAGCGTGAGCCCAGGGAAGGCCTGGAGAAGGGATGACACAAGTGCCTGCACAGAGGGGACTTCCCTCCATCCCCTCACAGCCTCCTAGGAAGAATTCCCAAGCAGGGGCAGCCCCTGCCTCTGCCATGCAGCAAGAGCCATAGACACCCAAGGCGCTCGCATGGGCAGAATGTAACTCTCCCTCCACAGGGCCTCTCATTTGTTGTGTTCTTGGATCCAGGCAGGGGTTCTCTGAGCAGAGGTGGACAAGGGCCTAGGGGCCCCAGCCGCTTGGTGGCAGGTGGACTTGTGATGGTGGCAGAGGCGAGAAACCACTAACAGCTCTGACAGGGACGCAGGTTGTCCCTGTGACGCAGGTTGGCTCCCTCCCCCAGGGCTGTATGTGACAGCCTGGCTGTTGCACCAGACACTAGGCACGAAACTCATTACAGAAAGCAGCAGAGAGGAAGGGAAGGTGATTTATGTGGGTCAGACACAGGTTCCCCCACAGCCCCCAGGTGTGGCCTTGCCTCCCATTCAGTAGCCCTGTCCTGGGCTGCCTCACAGGGGGTGGGAGTTGGAGGGGTTAGGGCGGAGGGTGTTCCTCTCATCTGTTAGTCACCAGGCCCTGCACTAATCCACCTAGGCTTGGCGCCACCAGTCTTGTGTTCCTGCTTGTAAGAGCACGGTTAGAAAGTTGCTCTTGCAGCCCCGTTTGTTATGTCCCTTTTTAACGAGAGAGGTTCCTGCTCCATCGCCGTTGAGAAAATAGCACATGGGGTCCCTGCTGCTCTGCCCCAGAGCCGGTGTCCTATGGCACGTGGTCCCCGTCACTTGCTGCCTCCAGGAGCTTCTGTCATTTTCTAACCCTCCTTGTGCCTGGGCTCCCCAGGCTTCTCGCGACCCAGCCCTGACCCCTGCGGTCACACCTAAGGTACGATCTGGAAGTTAGCCAGGCAAGCCCTGGTTCTAAAAGTACCTCTCCTGTCACTTGACACAAGGGTAGCTATCCTGATGTCACCTGTGTCCCTTTTCTTAAGGAAACGTCCTGCCATGCTAGAGGTGGTGCTGAGTCCCCTTGCTCCCTCAATGCCACGGCTTCTCAAGCTGGCCCAGGCCTGGCTGTGGGGGGGTGTCTGATCACCTTCCTCCTACCAGTGTCGGGGGGCCTGGTCCGGCTTTCTGCAGTACTCAGGTGCTGGAGCCAGGGCCTGGCTGTCTTGCCCGTCGCTGCTTGCCTTTCTAGTGCATCAGGGCTCCTAGACGTGGAGTGGACCCTGGGTCAAGGCGAGACTTGCTGCCTTTGCCCTTTTCGTCATCGCTTTGCTAGGGTAGGCCACACAGGCTTTTAGCCCTTAGCAGCAGGGTGGTCTTGTTGGGTCCATGGCATCTCTGATCTCAGGCCTTTCTCCAGGGACCCATCGGCCAGGCCTTGTGCTGAGCCTTCAGTCTGTCAGTGGCTGACCACACCCTCCGGTTCTGTCTCTTCCACCCAGGAGAAAGCTTGGCTGAGGAGCAGTGGCTGGGGCGGGATGGCCTCAACCTGGCTCTGGCTCCCAGTCCCGGCCCTTGGCCCGCCTGCTGTTCAGGCTTCCTTTCTGGAGAGGGTTCCCTCACTCGCCGCCTCTCACCCTCTCCACACAGGCTCCCCGGTCGTGTGGAAGTGGTGGACGTGCAGTGGAGATTCTCAGTGGGGCACTCACTCTCTCACAAAGGAGTCAGTTGGTCTTGCTCAACTTGAGCTCTTCTTCAGCATGGGGTAGGGTACAAGAGGCCTGGGGACAGTGGAGTGTGTCTGTGGAGAGACACTTTCCCCCAGTGCACGCCCGGTTACCCACATGGTATTGGACCCCAGTAGCAGGCTCCTTGCTCTGGTCTGGTGATGGCCAAGTTCATTTTTAGTGATCTATTCAAAATGTTTGTATCTATTAACTATGTTTTTTGGAATACGCTGATGTAAATAGTAAAATTCGCAGTGCAAAGTCCCTGGCAATAAAGTGGCATTGTGTGTTATGTTAAACACTCGGAAAAGGCAACCACTAAGGACTGTCCGTCCCCACTGGGGCGATGGCAACACGCAGGAAGGACTGAGCGCCACGTGCTGGGTGTGCTTGAGCAGCAGCCTGCACGTGTGGACTGTCACCTGTGTCTCGCCCAGAGCTGCCTGACCATCACCCAAAGGGACCCTTCTGCTGCCTTGGCCCCTCCCTCTGCACCGAGTGATACTGGACTTCGCTGTAGACTGTACCCTCCTGGCTGGCCGCTGCCATCTCTGTCACACCCTGACATGTTGCATTTTCCCCAACTGAATGAATACTAATAAAAGCTTCTGTCTTAACAGCACCGGCCCAGCCTTTTCTGTGTAGCTACCTCCACCATGGTAATTCTTTGAAGAGGACTTAAATTCTCAGTTAAGAAACAGGCCTTCTCTGAACAGGCAAGGCACTGTAACTATAAACCATGAGTCCCTATTGGACTTGAGGGTCCCATGTCCAGGATTTGCTTTCCAAAAACCAGCCGCCGCCACCTTGTGTGTCGTGTTTGTCAGCCCCCCCCCCTCCCAAGCCTAGTGTTTTCACTACCACCCACCCTCAGAGCCTCTCATACCAGAGTCACCATCAAGAAACTGTGGTTCTCAACCAGGGGCATACTTTTGCCCCCAGGGAACCGTTGGCATTATCTGCAGACGCTCTAGGTTCTCACAGCAGGAATGGGTGCCAGGAAGGCTGCTGCTCCTTCCTGCTGCAGCATGGGGCAGTGTGCCCACACAACAGAGATGGAGTTGTTCAGGGTTACGACTGCTGCCCAGCTCTCAGTAGGCCTAGACTCTGCCCTGCCTTCTCAACCCCCTTCCCCGCAAGGTCACCATTGCTGACCCCCCCCCGACTTCTCACTTTGTCCTTTGCCTTCAAGGGTGGACCCCTAGCGAGTCCCCACAGTCGGTAGAAACACACCAGTGGTTCTTCATTACATTGCACTCTTTGGCCACGGCCACAGCCTAACGGCCCACCACCTGTTATCATTCCTTCTGACTCCCACTCCTGCTGCTCCACCCAGCAGCTCCCTTTGGCCACAGGGCAGGCAGCTGTGTCCTTCCGCTCAGTTACACCCCTCCCCTGCCCCTCAGAGCCCCTCCATACCTGGGACATCTCTGAACCTCATGGGGTTGCGCTTCTTCAGTCTGTTCTCAGCAGAGCTGGCGGGCCTTCTTGAGACAGGCCTCTCACTGGGGTCAAGCTGTGTATTTGAGGCTGACAGGGGTGTGCTTTCCTCTGTGAACCAGGGCAGAGCGGGGGTGAGGACTTGGACTGAGCGCTGACATTTATGAACACAAACACCTGAAGGACAGGAAAAGCCTCAGCTGAGACTGCTCTCTGGACTCATTCCATCTTAATCGGAGAAAGGGGTTGGGCAGTAGTGTGGATCCCAGGAACATGCCCTCCACCTGCTACCTGGGAGGACTTGAACTTGGCCCCTTGCCCAACCCCTGCCAGGGTGCACTCTCAACCTCAGGGGGGTAGGGAGAAAAAACAGGGGTGGAGGAAACCAACTACCCGAGCTTCCTGTGGGCAATGAGCAGTGACCTGGGCCTTACCTGGCTTCTCAAGTGCTGGCTCTGGGGGCTCCTGGAGAACTCGTGGAACCATCCCTCATGCCTCCTGATGCAGAGGACAGCGTGGACCTGGATGCTGCGTCCCCACGGCAGGAACCTGGGCCATCCTCAGATGGACAGACTAGCTGGCTGGCCTCCGAATTTCTGTCCATGACCCCACTGCCCCCAGTTACTCTGGTTGTCTATCCTCTTGACCCCTCTTTCCATGCCCAGTGAGAAACTTAAGTGGTTTTTGTCTTTTCTCAGCCTCACACACTCCTCTGCTGTGCCCACAAGTTTTAGTGCCCGGAGGGACGGTGCTCATGGCTAATGCCAAGGCTGTGTCGTCTCTCCTCCTTGCCACCTGGTACCTGCAAGCTGCCCAGTGGGAGCTGAGAGGAGAGCAGCTCCCGGAGGTCCCGTATCCTGTTGGGCAACACGGTGGAGCGGGAGTTTGGCACAGTTTTGCTTTTGTGGGCCGGGGTGGGGGAGTGGCAAGGGCATAAATGGGATGATAAAAGTGGCTTTCACAAAACAATGCTGTTTGTACCAAAATATTTAATGAATATGCTTGTTAAAATAAAACCAACAAAAGAAATAGTAATACAATTTTACTGGTTTATATTTCAATTCATAAAGTCGACACACTGAAACTACCCTAGCACAAAGTCCACACACCTAGTATTAGATGGGCTTACAGCTGTTCTGGGAACGGAACAGGAAAGACAAGGCGTCAGGTTGGGGGGGAATGGCTGAGGACTTGTCACTTGCTACCTTCCTCTGACCGATGATCTCAGAAAGCTTTAGTACAGCCGACAAACGTGACACAAACCCATGTCTTTATATACAAACCAGTGCCTCTTGTAACCAGCTCTCTCCACACCACGCAGCAAAGACAAGACCGTCTGTGACACAGCTTCGGTCAGCGGATCACTATATAAATTAAATGTCAGAGCAATTTAAAAAGGGGAGGGGGAAAAAGGTGCTAAAATCTCCATTCCAGAGCTGTGAAGTGAAATCACAGCTCACCTGATGGCGGGGCCCTCCAGCAGAGCAGAGCAGATGGGGCGAGGGCCTTGAGGGGGGGACACAGGACAGGCGGACAGTGGCTTTGCAGCTTGTGGCGTCTACACAACACTCACATTTATACACACAGAGCTCCGTGTCTCTCACTAGTACAACGTGGTGTGCAAGAATACAAAGAGCCTTGGGGTGAGGGAGCTTGCCGACTCAAGAGGCAGGCAGGAGCAGCGCCCCCAGCCTGTAGTGGAAGTGAGTGCCGGATACCACCTCCCTGCACTGTGCAGCTCAGCCACCGGAGGGCGGGGGGGGGGGGGTCCTCTCAACACTGTCAGTTGGGTGTAGTGGGAAAGGATATTTACATATACACACAGACGTGACACATCAAGCAAAGTAAGATTTGCCCATGTTCCTATTAATCAAGTCTCAGAGTCCGTTACGTCACCCAGCTAGCATTGTGAAGTGATTTTGGCAGCTATCGATGTGAAACAGGAACTATGAGAGTTGCATAGAATTTATCAGAAACGTGTGAATGATGCCAAACCCAAATCTGTGCATTAATTATACAGGTTAACAAGAACTAGGTGGCTTCAACCATAACCATGAAACCGTCCTATTTAACACAAAGTGCTTCTCTGTGTCTACCTGGGGACCCTCTGCTGGCACTGAAGCAGATATGAGTTATGTGGGTTACTGATCCCCCCCCCCAACCCCCATCCATATATATAATATGTATAATTTTAAAAATGAAAGGTTAAGAAAAAAAACAAAAAACCAGACCGAAGGAGCCCCAAACTACTCATGTAGATGTCAGCCTCTGGTTTGGCTGGCTTGGTTGGTTGGTGACCGGTGCTGGGGAAGGCCTGGCGGTCACACCAAGGAGTGTTTTCTCGAGTGTTCGGCGCATCGGCTGAGCTAGCAGGCCTGTTAGTATCAGTAGTTAGAGCCCTACCCGGAGGCTGCCTGCTTCATGAGCTCTGGTCCAGCGACCTACCAGCATGCGTCTATGGATCTGCCTTAGGCACATTCTGGCCCTGGGACAAGTCACAGAATCACACATCCGGCCAAAGAAGGCAACAAAAGGTGTCGTGTTCTCTGAAGGTGCCCGGAAGCAGCAGCTCCTCTCAGCAGGTCTCTTTCCCTTGCACCCCCGTAGCTGTCTTTATGGAGCTCAGTGTTCGGTTGAACCAGGTCTTCTTGGCCGCCTGCACCTCGTTGAGGGCGAGGCCTAAATGGTGTTCCAAGTCCTGCAAGAGGAACAGAGCGCGTAAGGATGTGGGGCGCCAGTAACAACGACACTGCCTCCCCGAGGCTGAGCTGAGGCCAGGACTCCATGCTCTGGAAACTCCTATCTCAAACTGGCACAGAACTATCCGGAATGCCTGCAGACTTGGGACCGATCCTCACTGAGACCGCTGGGTTTATCACCGGAGCCCCCTCGCTCAGCGGCTCCGTCCCTGTCTTCTGTCCACTGCACATCCACCAGGGTGGGGGGCGCTAAGGCCCGACCTCGGATCGCGACACTCCTCTCCACCAACGTGGCCAGTCCAAACGTCTAGTCTGACAGCCTGGGCCCGCCTGCTCTCCCCGGCTTCAAGCTCACCTCTCCCCGGACTACCTGGCACATTGGGCAGGAACCCATTCGCCGAGGTCCCCCCACAGGTTGGGCCTTCTCAGCCCTCAGCTACTGACCATGCCCCTCCCCCCCCCCCCCCCCCCCGGAACGCGCACTGTTCCCTCTTCCGCATTGGACACAGCCCTGCTCCTCCTCTCTGAGCACCGCTCAGGTCCTGCTTGCTGTCTCGGAGACGCCCTTGCTGATTGTCCGGGGCAGGCACATAAGCCACGTCTGACCTTTGCAGTCCCAGCACCTCGGATGGGGCCTGGCAAAGAGCAGATGCTCAGAGAACGTGTTTGAGGAAGGGGGCCCGTGGGCTGTAAGTGGTCGCCCTGAGCTCCATTCCCCGCCACCCTGTGCGAAGTACCCATGTTTGCGGGGTCCAGCCAGGCAGTGTTTAGGTGACTAGAATAGTCCTCTGGCCTCGGAAGTTAGGAAACCACGTGAAATTCCCAAGGACCCACAGCGAGTATGGAGGGTGGGGGAAGGACAGAGTCTCCTCGGAAGCCCTCACCCCGGCTATGCTGAGCCCCTCCGCTCCCCCTTACTTCCTCCCCAGACATGCTCGTCAGGGAGGGGCTCTCCACCCCCATTTGTGGGCCAGGGCCCAGCGGTGGTGCTGCGTGACCCCAAGCTTGTGTCCCTCAGGTTCCACTAACTACAAGGCTTTGAAACTGCACGGAGAAGTCTCATGAGGACAGGTCAGACAGTGATGAAGTGAAAGGACGTAGTATAGGTCGAGTATTAGCCTCCTCCCCAGGAGGACGACGGCCAGAGCTTCTGAACCACCCCGGAAGCAACGCACACCACAGCCTGCTTCCTGGGTTCCCCAGGCAGGCCAGGGATTCGCATCCCATGCCCGCCCTCCCCCTGCGTCAGCCCCAGAGCAGTGCGTCGCTCACTGTGGTGGGGCCCTGGGCTCCCTGGCTGGTACCTGTATTTTACACTCCGCTTCCACCAACTGGAGCTTCGTTTGTGCCAGCTCTAGTTCCATCTCTCTCAGCTGGTTCTTGAGTGTCTCCTTCTCTTCGTCCGTGTCCTCATCTAAAACCTCCTTGGCTGAGCTGAGGCCCTTGACCCGGCCTTCTTTGTTGAAAACTTCCCGGCAGCGCGCACAGTCGTCCACTTTTTGCTGAAATGGGATATCAGACATAAAGGGGCAAAGTCGTACCAAGGAACCAGCCTGAACTTCTCCCTTACTAGGAGACGGGAGCTCCAAGCCAGGGCTTCCCTGTTCAGTGCCAGAGCTCAGAAAGACTGTTCCCAGGAAGATTCTGGAAAGCTGCCTGGAATTATGTGTCCCAAGTACACACACACACAAAAAAATGGTTTTAAAAAATATATATGTATACACACACATATAAAATCTTTGGTCTTGACCCAGGACACTCATCTCTTGGAACTTTTGTAAAGAAAATGAAGCAACAGTGGTTAGATACAGATTTATGTAAGCATATTGTCATCACAGAACCAGCGGGGTGGGGGGTAAACTACTCCAGGATCGGGTTGCCCATGCGCCCTGCTGTGTGCACACGAGCAGGAGGCGGTCTGCAGCCCCTGGAGAGTTTCTGGACCCTGACAGTGGCTAATGCCAGGTGAAAGAAATAAGACATACAAGTGCGTATCAAGTACAGTCACCAATAATAAATCTGTACTACATTTCATTACAATAAGATGTCCAGACTATAGGAAACATGATTATATTCTCCAAGAATATAACCTTCCAAGAAAGGATTTTGTTACTACTAAGCCACAAAAGCCATCCATTTATCAAACATAATTTCAGAGATGTACGTGTGTAGGGGGATTAAAAAAAGTGGTGACATTTATTGGGTCAATACAGAACCAAGATTGACAAGTATACATAGTACAGTGTGGCTAACAGCCCTCTTTCTCAAGAGAAACAGGACGATAGCTTTGTTTTGTTTTGCCTTATTTACTCTTAGTCGCTAAAATTTTAAAATAGACAAGTCCTGGCAAAACACTAATTGAAATGGAGACCAGGAATCATGAATCTTGCTCCGAAGCCAACCCTCCTGGCCCTGCCCAAACACGGCCTGTGAAAGGGCACGAGAGCAGCCTTCGGCTCAGTGCGTTCTCGGGTTCCCGTCAGGGGATTGCCAGTAGCTCGCTCGAGTCTCTGTCAAGTACTCACCTCAGTAGACGTGGCGGGTTCTCATACACATGTGACTCACTCCCGCGACTCACCCCACAGGTCTGACAGAAATGCCCCCTTGCAGGCGTCTCAGACAGTTACCCTTTTTGTTTGTTTTTACCTTTTGTTTTTTTGGGGGGACCTCACTGCCCTCGGGTGGTCGAGGGCGCTACCCAGTGCTGCTCCTGAGAGCCGCCGCTGGATCTGGACCGCCAAGCCCGCGCACGGGCTGCAGTCCCGCATTCTTACGCCACCGGGGCTCAGCCTCCCTTTGTTTTTTAAGGGAGTGTAGAAGCAAGCCTCAAGTCTCTCCCGAGGAGCAGCAAGTGGATTCAAACTGCTGACCATGGTCAGCGGTCTCATTCATAAAACCATTACACCGCAGCACTCCTCAAATGGAAGCATAAAAATGACAAATCCAATGAAAAGCCAGGCAAGTTATTAGCCATCGTCCTTCCTGCATGCGGAGCCACGGGCGCCGAAGGACTGCGTTCGGGTGGAGCGTGTCTCCGTGGGCAGCCCGCGGGGAGCGGCGGTCTGGAGCCGGAGCTCTTTGGTTGGATCTGCCCTTTCTGGAGAAAGCCCTGGGCCCTGAATCCCTCTCTCGCGTGAACTCGGCCTCACGGTCCCTCCCCACACCTGCTGTGCTGCCTCCGCAGCCCCAAATGCGCTCAGGAAAGGTCTACAATCTCTTTGGTAAAGGAAGATGGAAGGACTTACCCGGATTTTCTCAATTTCTACTTTATTAGCAGTCTGCTGCTTCTCCAACCTTTCACTCAACTGAGAGCAAATCTGCAAACGAAATGAGCATAACCTGTAACAACAGCTCCTGGGGCAGGGCTCAGGAAAAGGGCTGGCTGGAGCGCGAGGCGAAGGGAATGACAGCAGCACAGAGCAGGCTGCCCCGGTGGGGCAGAAGGGAGCTTCCACGGCCTAGGGTGTGCAGGGGCCTCTGTTACCAACCCCCGCCCCACCCCACCCCACCGCCACTTCCCAAAGCCTCTCGGACTGGCCCAGCCCCAGCCTTCTTAAAGCGGGCCTGTCAGGCAGAGAACTAGACCCAACCCTATAGAACAATTCCAATGTGGACATGCTTCTAGCACTGCCCAGGGCCTTCCATTCACTTGGTGCTGTCCCCTTCTGGTACTAGGCCAGGCCCACCACAGACACAGTCGGGGGATCCTCCCCACATCTCACCTTCAGGAGCAGAGGACCAGCATTTGGGGGCTGCAAGGCCTTGAGAGTCTGCCCCCACCCCCCAAGTGGAGCCGCAGGACTGACACACCTGCTTGTAGTCCCCGATGATGGAGCTGTTTGTTTTAATCTCAGACTCAGCCTTGTCCAGTTCCCGGCGGCACATTTCTTTTAACTGCACATAGAA
>PVJH01012067.1:52384-65964 GCA_004026705.1 Nesogale talazaci
GGGGGGGGGGGGGGGGGGGGCGGCACAGGGGAAGAGCCAGACACGGCATGAGCCACCTGCTCTCTCTCCAGCATGGTGCGAACGCTCCCCTCAGTTACTCATACACTAAAACCCCAGAACCTCTCCTGCCCCAGTGAAGGAGGGCGCCGAACCTCCTGGGTGTTCATTACTGGGAACATGACGCTGTGCGCACAGTAAATACAAAAGGCCCCTGGAGGGCAGCTGAAGCCAGCTGTCTGGTTTTCCCAGGGCCGCGGGGCAGCCACCAGCTGGGATCCCCGCACTGGTGAGCGGCAGGGATGTGAGCCAGGGGCCCGAGTCTCACCTGGGCAGACTCTTCTTCCAGCCGTCTCTTCTCCTCCTCGGCATCAATCAGCTTCTGTTTGGTCATAAGCAGCTCCTTATTAAGCGCGTCTGCCTTTTCCTCAGCCTGAAACACATTCCATATGTTCACGTTAGGATGTCACGGAACCAGAACAGAGTGGGCTACAGGGCTGGACCCAATCAGAGCCCAATTGAGCGTCTCCTGAGAAACACGGCTACAGAAGACAACACTAAGCGTACGGGTTGGGGAGAAGGGCTGGCACGCCACGTCCACACCCGGATGGAAAAGGACAGCGAGGGTTTATAGCGGCACCCCACGGCCTGCACGGAGCTGCCGAGGCAGAGAGAGGCCCGTAGGGCCCACACAGCTCGAGACGTGCTGTTCCCCTCGCTGGAGCAAACCGAGAAAGAGGGCAATACTGGGGATACGCGGTGGGGAGAGAGCTCAGTCTGACCCCCCCACAGCGGGGTGGACCAAGCCGGGAACTTAACAGCTCAGCACCGGGAGCAAAGCCCCGGAGGGCCCCCAAATAGACTTCTGGTTATGAGGGTCAGTCCTCGAAGCCCTCAAGACCGGTGGGGAGATACTCATAGAGGTCAGATGTGGAATTACCTATGCGCGTTCATTGTTTTGCTAGTGCTAGTTTTTTTCCTCTTCCAATTCCATCTTTTGTCTCCGCTATTATTGGTTGGCCTGCCCATGTAGGACAGGCATGAGAAGCCGGCCCAAGGAGAGAGCAAGGAGCCCCAGCAGGTGGCAGGAAGGGAGCGGTGAGCGAGCAAGGCTGGAGGTGGACGACGCAGGGAGCGTCACACCAACAACGGGGGGGATGGCGCTGGGGCAACAGCAATTGGCGCAGAGGAAGGAGTAAGAGGCAGAAGAGGGCCCGTGTGATGGGGGGGCAGGAGGAGGTCAAAGGACACAGAGGCACAAGCTGGACAGCTAAGCTGTGGATAGAGGTACAATCATGGGCTTGTACACATGTAAGTGTGTCAGTTCAAAAGAAATACAGGCATTGGCCTATGTTTGCTTTTTTGCCTGTTTATACATATGTTTATATGGTCATACATTGAGGAAGTGGGTGGATCTGGGGCCTCTGGCTCAAGCCCTTCCTCAACTCACGAACACTTTTTTCTAACAGTTTGGCATTCTGTGGTGCTCGCCTTCTCAGCATGATCACTGAAGACACAGTGGGTGCCCAAGCAAAGGTGGTGAAGCAAGCTGATGGTGTCCAGCTACCAAAAGATACAGTGTCTGAGATCACTGTAGCGGCTATCACGTAGAGAATCAAATAAATACCCATGGAAGAAGCACACCAGCCTATGTGATCATGCGGTGTTATGGGATCAGGTACCAGAAGACCCAAAACACCTCCCCCCAAAAACAACAGCAACAACAAAACATTACTGAGATTAGGGGGGTTGTGTCTTGGAGCAGAGACCCAAAACCCATCTGTAGACAACGGACCGCCCCTCACAGAAGAGTCACAGGAAGGGAGAGTCAGCCAGGGTGCAGTACAGCACTGATGAAACACACAATGCTCCTCTGGTTCCTTGAGGCTTCCCCACTCCTCACCTGTCGTGAACCCAGCCCTGCCTCTCAGTTCTGGCTAGACCAGAGCATGTACACAGGTACAGATGAGAGCCCAGGACACACAGAATCCAGGTAACACAAAGCGCTCTGGAACAGGAAAGGAAGTCATGATACCAGGAGAGTAGGGGGAAGGTGGGGGAATGGAGGGGCAACCGATCATCTCCCAGGGAGATGAACAAAAGAAACTGTGGGGGAGGGGAGCGAGAGGTCAGTGTTGATATGAAAATAATCATTCATAATTTATCATGGGGCCAGGAGAGTGGGAAGGAGGGAAAAATGAGGAGCCGATACCAAGGGCTCAACTAGAAAGTAAAGGTTTATAAAATAATGATGGCCACATATGTACAAATAGGCTTGATACAATTGATGTACAGATTGTTATAAGAGCTGTCAGAGTCCTCAATAAAATGATCTTTAAAAAAAGAGTAACCGGGATTAGGCAGGTTTAAACTATCATCTAGCACAAATCCATTTGAGCAGTGGGAAGAAGAGCACGACCCACAAGCTCCCATGACTTAGACGTGTGGACGTGCCTGCTGCTCAGACCCTTGCACAGATGTTTGGGCAAGGCAGGGGTGAGGACTGACGTGTTTGCCCTCAGTCAGTGTCTGCTCAACTCCCCGTGGCCCCAGACCCTGTGCTCCCTAGACACACCTGGGAGAAGCTTCAGGTGCATCACCTGAGGGCTCGTCCGGGGCAGCACAGACCCTCAATGACAGGGACCTGTGCATCAGTACCCAGAGCAACAAACTCGGTTTCTTCTCCTAATTCTTGGTGTTTCCTCTGCTCCATCAACCAAGTTCTGCATTCTGTCTGGTTGCCGCCTCTTCAAGGAGGAGGCATTGGCCTATGTATGGTTCCTGGCACTCTCTTCCTGCCATGAAATGGTTGGTCATCCTCCACCTCAGTTACTGAACAAAGGACAGGAAGTTCGGGGGGCAGAGTGGTAGGTTTCCAGGTGACAACAATCTACCTAGGCCTGGCCTGAGGGTCCCCAAGAACTGAAGGCGGCGCCAGGCTGGAGAGCAGCCAGAGAAGCAGCTCGGAGGCACAGAGCTGCAGAGAGTCCTGGGCTAGCTCCTGCAGTTCCACCTGCCCGCCAAAGAGTCCCCTCACAACAGCCATGCAGCTGAGCCCATATGCTCCACCACACCCGCACCCCCCAACACACACACACCCCTTCTCTGGGGGGGGTAACTGGTTCCAGGGGGCTGGGGCTATCAATGCAAACACCAAACCAAATACTAAATTTACTGACTCACAGCGACGCTAAGGGACGGGGCTACAGATCTTTATGGGAGCAGAAAGCCTCATCTTCCTCCCGAGAAACAGCAGCTGAGTTTGAGGTGCTGACTTTGGGGGTTAGCAGACCGGTGTGTAACCACTACTCCCGCGGGGGTCCTGGCACAACATAGAGAGCCATCATTTACTGACACGCTGCACTGGGACATAACTCTCCACTAACTCCAATCTGTGAAGCAATCACAAAGGAAATGAAGAGAAGAGAGAAAGTGACTGGTGAGGAGGAGGAAGTCCCGTGAGGGATTTTGCTTGACAAACTATCCGAGTAGCCCATCGCCCCTCCCCTGGATTCAGCCCACATCCTCCGAGCGCAGCTTGGGACCATGTGCTGGGCTTCTGATCTCACCTAATCTCTGCGGCTGCGACGGGTAAGGTCTGATGATGAGCAATGATGACGGGAAGGGAGAGGGGGCTTGCACAGATTTAGGAGTCTATGTGTTCCTCGGAACTCCGACTCCCCACATGATAAAGAAGTGGGGTTTCTGTCACTCCTGGGAATGGATGTGAATCCTGCCACGCTCTCACCTCCAGAGCAGTACAGCTCGCGTCAGAAACGTGGTCATCTGTGCCAGACTTCCAAGGGTGGACTCTGGATAGTGTGCCAATGGGCAGTCACGCAGAAGCTACTACACAGCTCCCGTCCGGGTCCTCCACAGCCCTGGCACTCACATACGCGTGTGAGAGAGAACATCTGGGGAGAAGACATCTAATTCCAGAGCTCCTCTTCTGATCATGAAGGCGTAACAGGGACAGGACTTAGCCTCCCACCGTCCAGACAACGGGACACACTTTCTGAAACAACTGCTTTCAGGCACGGAAACAGTACAGGGCAGTGGTGCCTGAGAGAAAGAAGACAGACAAGAGCAGTCTTGCTACTATCCTGGTTTTAAGCCTGTGGGTGCTCTCTGGACGAAAGGAACAGGCGGAGGGGGCTCCAGGCAGGTTAAGGAGGAATCTGGAAGTCAGGAAGGCTGAGGACGCTGGAGAAGAGAGAGCTGGCACAGAGCAGCCAACCAAGCACTACAGAAGCTAAGATGGAACTAGAATGCACCGCACGAAACCGCTGTCAGGCAGGGGCCAAGAAAAAGGACAGAGTGAGGTGATGAGACCTATGACCCACTGGCATAAGCAGGGAGGCATAAGCCAGCTCTGATTACATGCACAGCTGCCCCTCCCCCAGAAGAATTCACTTCAGCGGACGGCACTGAAGGTGCAGCTCAAGGAGAGGGACATGTCTGACCAGAGCACACGGGAGCAAAAGAAAGGGGAGGGAGAAAGGGGGGAGCGCATCCTGGCTCACCAAGCCCTGAGGACGATATCCCTCCTCGGAGCAGCCAATGCAGAGAGGACCATAGGGCCAGCCCCACCATGAGACACGACGTCCCTCACTGACCCACAGGTCTCCAGGGGACAATACTGGAGACCCAGTGTGGGAACTGTGCCCGATCTGACCCACCACACTGAGCAGAAACACTAAGGGTGTGCAACAGAAAGGCATGGAAGCCCTGAGGGAGCACCAAAAATAGACTTGCAGACGAGGGCATGGCACCCATCAGACTTGACTGGAAAACACTGCTAGAGGCCAACAAGTAGTCCTTGAACTAGTTACAGACTTTTTTTGTCATGTCTTTTTTGTTATTTTGTTTTGTTGCTTTGTTTTGCTGTCTTGTTTTTGTGCATATTATTATTTCCTAAGGTCTATCTACATAAGATAGGCTGGATGAACATTCTGGAGGAACACTGGAGATAGGGAGGAGGGGAAAAGGAAGTGATGTTAAACCCAGGGACAAGGGAACAAATGTGATCCAAAATCGGTGGCAAGGAGAGTGTAGGAGGCCTGGTAGGGCTTGATCAGGGGTAATATAACTGAGAGGAATTACTGAAATTCAAATGAAGGCCAAGCATGATAGTGGGAAAAGAGGAAAATAAAAGGAAATAGAGGAAAGAACTAGGAGGCAAAGGGAATTTACAGAAGTCTAAATACAATCATATACATATGTAAATATATTAATATATGAGGATGGGGAAATAGATCTATGTTGTGCATATATTTATAGGTTTATTATTAAGGTAGCAGATAAGACATTGCAACTCCACTCAAGTACTTACTCCCTCAACCCAAGAATACTTTGTACTTGACACGGGGGATCTCATGATCCTCACTTTCAAGATCACCGAAGACAAGGGGGATACATAGGCAACTGTGGTGAAGAAAGCGGATGGTTCCCAGCTATTAAAAGATATAGCATCTAGGCTCTTTAAAAGACTTAAAGGTAAACAAGCAGCCCTCTAGCTGAGAAGCAACAAAGCCTACGTGGTAGAAGTACACCTGCCTGTGTGGTCATGAAGTGTCGAAGTGATCAGTTATCAGGCATCAATGAACAAAAATCAAATCATTGTGAATGAGGGGGAGTGGAGATTGGGGGCCCAAGACCCATGAGTAGGCAACTGGACATCCACTTATAGAAGTGTCGCAAGGAAGAGAAAAGTGATTCAGGGTGCAGTGCAGCAATGAAGAAACATAAAACTTTCCTCTAGTTCCTAAATGCTTCTGGCCCACTATCATGATCTCGAATCTATCTTACAGATCCAGCTAGACCACAGAATGTATACTGGTGCGCAGGGAATCCAGGACAGAGGATCCCTTCAGGACCACTGCTGAGAGTGGGGATACCGGGATGGTGGAAGGAAGGTGGGGTAGAAAGGGGGAATCGATTATAAAGCTCTACATATATCCTCCTCCCTGTGGGGTGGACAACAGAAAAGTGGGTGAAGGGAAACATCGGACAATGTGAGACATGACAAAATTATAATAATTTATGAATTATCAAGGGTTCATGAGGAAAGGGAAACAAGTAAGGAGCTAATCCCAGGAGGTCAAGTAGAAAGCAAATGCTTTGAGAATGATGATGGCAACAAAGGGACAGATGTGCTTGACACGGTGGATGGATGGATGGATTGTGATAAGAGTTGTAGGAGTCCTGAATAAAAAGATAAAAAAAGACTATGATCAATCAAATAAATGATCACACTAAAGAGTTTGTAAACATTTCAGCTCAAAAGCAGAGGTGTCAGGCTGAATAAAGAAGCTAAGCTATGAAAACTCACTTTAAATGGAAAAGCTTAGTTATGTTAAGAGCAAAAAGATATACAACCAATTTGTTTTAAGAATGCTAGGGTAGCTGTATCACTATCAAGGACAAAGGAGGTTCAATAAAACTCATCTGATTAAGAAGGCATAACAATCTGGAATGCATACAGAAATTCAGAACACATGAAACAAAACTTGACAAGTAAATGAAAGTTGGAGACTTCCACATCAGTCAGGGCAAATGGAATAATAATCAGTATGTCATTAAAAATTGAAGGATACTATCCACCAATTTGACCTAGCTCACATGGACAAAACACGGCACTCAGAACAAATAGACAAACTTTTTAAGTGTCCAAATAGACCTTTTGAGAGGCCATAGGTCAAAAACCATACACACACACACATATATGTATATACAGATACACATATATATCCTAAAAGAATTAAAATCAGAAAAGTTATGTTCACTGGTCACAGTGGAATTACGTTATAGATAAAATAGTTCTGGAGGGGGATATCCCTTCTATTTGGAAATGAAACACTTGTTAATTAATTCAAGGATCAAAGATGAAATCACAGGAAACTAAATGGAACTAAAAACACATCAAAATGTGTGGCGTGCAGCTCAAGTGGTAATTTACAACTGTAAATGCTTATTTAGAAAATAAAAGCAAATGGAAACCAAAGTAGATGAAAATCATAAAAAGCAGAAATCAATCAAACAGAAAATAAAGAGAAAAATCAATGGAAGCAAAAGTTGCTTTTTGAAAAGATCAATACCACTGATAAGCTTCTGTCTAGATTGATTAAAGGAAAAAGTATCCATATTAGGAATGAAAGTGGGGCATCTCTACAGATCCTATAAACACTAAAATGTAAGAAAATATGAGCAATTTCATGCCAATTCATTTGACAACTAAGATGAAATGGATGAATTACTTGAAAGACAAGGGTTATAGAACTAGGCATATGGAAAGTGAGAGCATTTAAATAGCCTCCTATCTATGAAACAGAATGAATTCATAATTAATTTGGTGCACAAAAAATTCCAGATCCAGGCTGAGCCCTGGTGGTATAGGGGTTGTGCACGGGACTGTGGCCCACTGGGATGGAGATTCAATTCCAGCTCCATGGGAGCAAAGGGAGGGCCTCCTACTCCCACCACCAGAGGGCAGTGATGCCCTGCCCCCCCCCCCCAAAAAAAATTCCAGATCCAGAGAGGCATTGTTGGTAAATGAATTCGGAGAGTTAATCAACAATACCAATCCTCCACAGTCTTTAAGAAACTAGGAGGGACCAGGGTGATGGGGTGAGGGTGGAGGGGTAAGACTGAGACCAAGGACTCAAGTGGAAAGAAAATATTTTGGAAATGATAATGGCAACATATATAAAAAAGTACTTGATACAAATGATGTATGGATTGTTATAAGAGCTGTAAGTGCCCCCAATAAAATGACTTATTAAAGTTTTTAAAAAGAAATAAATTAGGGCTGAGCCCCGGTGGCGCAGTGGGTGTGCGCGGGAATGCGGCCCACTGGGATGGAGGTTCGATTCCAGCTCCACGGAGCAAAGGCTGGGCCTCCTACTCCCACTACCTGAGGGCAGTGATGCCAAAAAAAAAAAAAGAAAAGAAAGAAAGAAACTAAGAGGGAACCCTTTCCCAGCTCATTCAGCAGGTCAGCATCACAATGACACAAGCCAAAGACTACAGCAAATTGCCCCTGTGATCTTTGTCAGATACTTACCTTTTCACCTCAATTTCATCTTTAGAATAGAGGAAGGAAATAGGAGGCAAGGGGCATTTACAGAGGACTAAATACAGGCATGTACATAGGTAAATATATTTATATATGATGAAGGGGAAATAGATTTATGTGCACATATTTATAGGTTTAGTATTAAGGCAGCGAATGGACATTGGACCTCCACTCAAGTACTTCCTCAATGCAAGAACATTTTGTTCTATTAAATTGGCATTTCATGATGCTCACCTTCCTGACACGATCACGGAAGACAAATGTGTGCATAAGCAAATGTGGTGAAGAAAGCTGCTGGTGCCCGGCTATCAAAAGATATAGTGTCTGCGGTCTTAAAGGCTTGAAGATAAATAAGCGGCCATCTAGCGCAGAAGCAACAAAGCCTACATGGTAGAAGCACACCAAACTGTGTGACCACCAGGGGTCAAAGGGATCAGATATCAGGCATCAAGGAACTGAAAATTTTCTTATTGTAAATGAGGGGGAGTACAGGTTGGGGACCCAAAATCCATCTGTAGGTAATGGATTTCTCCTTACAGAGGCATCACAGGGAGGAGACAAACTAGTTAGGGTGCAGTGTAGCAATGTAGCAAGTTCTTCAATGCTCCCTCCCCACTTCCCCTTCTCACAATCAGGATCCCAATTCTACCTCACAAATCTGGCTAGACCAGAGGATGGACACTGGTGCAGATAGGAGCGGGAAACATAGGGAATCCAGGACAGGTGATCCCTTCAGGACCAGTACTGAGAGTGATGACACTGGGAGGGCAGAGGGAAGGTGGGGTAAAAAGGGGGAACTAATTATATGGATCTACATATAACCTCCTCCCTGGGGAATGGACAACAGGGAAGTGGGTAAAGGGAGACATCGGACAGTGTAAGACATGACAAAGTAATAATTTATAAATTATCAAGGGTTTACTGGGGGGGTTGTGGGGAGAGAGAGGGTAAAATGAGGAGCCAATGCCAAGCAAATGCTTTGAGAATGATAAGGACAGCATATGTACAGATGTGCCTGACACACAATGGACTTACGTATGAATTGTGGTAAGAGTTGTATGAGCCCCCAATAAAAGTACTTTAAAAAAAACATGCATCTTTAGTACGAGAAGGGTGACAATTATGGAACATGGCACTGCTTTGAGGCTTTGCTAGAACACTAATGCTAAGCACTTGCTACGTCAGGAAGAACAGGAGCCCCCGGTCCTCCTCTCGGGCCTGAGATGCAGTCACACAGGATGCAGGGCTACTAGGCCAGCAGGAATTGGTGCATGCTGGTCAGATTCTGGCTCCATTTCTTCCTGGGTACCTTCATCTTTTTGGTCCTCAAGTGTCCTGATTTGTTATAGTAATTTTCATCCACCAATGAGGCCCCAAATACAAGGCTGACTAACATGCTACCTGCAATTTCAGTGTAAGGTGCCTCGAAGGTAATTTTATCAGAGCTCAGACTCCAGTCCAGGATCAATCTCGCCCCTTCCTGAATAATCCACAGGTGTTTTGAGGGCCACCTTAGGGACATGCCTCTGTCCTAGCTTCAGAATGGCCCTCTTCCCACACGCAAGGAACAAGTCCCTGAGTAGTGAGACAGAGCTCTCTGAAGTGTTTCAACAAAGAGAAACCGCGTGTTCTGGGAATCTGCCCCACAGAGAGGAAACTTGAGCCTCCTGTGCAGCCTCTAGGTGCTGCCCAATGAGGGCTACTGGCTGCGACCCATGTTCCGTCCCTGCCCAGACTGGAAGAGGGAAGCCTTCCCAGTGACAGCAGCTCCTGGGAGCCAAGAGCAGAGTACATTAACACTGCCTGTGCCTGGTTTGGGGGGTGGTGGTAGGGTGATTTTCTTCTCCTTTACTCAACTTCGAGAGGGAAGTAGCAGAACCAGTATCTCCTGCCAGCCCTCTCTCACCTCATCTGCCATATGAGCCACTCTGAGAATTGAATGAAGCAATCACTTTCTATCTACCTAGAGAAATTCAGGACCGCATTCAAGTTCCTTTTGAAGTTCCTGCACACAAATGGGGCTCAATGAAGGAGCCCTGTTGATGTGGTGGGTGAGGCATTGGGCTGCCAACCACAAGTCTCCAGCTGCTCCTTGACAAAGAGAAGCCGATGGGCTCCTGTACATAATTACTGCCCTGGAGAGCCTTGTTGGAGTTGGAGTTAACTCCATGGCAGTGTCTGGGGTCTCGGTTATGGATTCAATGAACCATGTACATGCCTTCTCAACTCAGAATAGCTTAAGCCTATCCCAAGAACCTTAGAAAACCAGTGAGCAAGAAAGCCATCCTACGAGGTCAAGTCAGAGGCTGGCAAACTAAGACTAATGGCAAAATCTGGCCCACCACCTATTTCTCTAAATAAAGTTTTATTGGAACATCACTAACCTAACGGATGAGGAATTGTATGTACTTCTTAGAAAAGCTTGTGGTATATAAAATGGGAATGGTGCCTGCCAGGAAAGCCACTCTCTCAAATTTTTAGGGTTACGAGAAGCTAGGAAAAACAGACTATTTGCTAACAGAAAGGCCTAACGGAGCTGCTCGTTGCCGAGGCCCTGAGCTGCATTCTAATCGGCAGTGCTGATTCAGTAGGCACACAGGGTGTGCAGGAGAACACATCCTTTCTTGTTTTAGGAGGGGGAAGGTAAGGAAATCACAGTGATTAAAACGCTGCTGCCTACTGCGACAGCAATGAGGGCCAGCCAAACTCCCTTAATGAGGCCATGTTGGGGAAAGGCTTGCAGGGGGATGTGCCCAACGAGTGGTGGCTGTGCAGAGGAGGGCTTCATTTCAAAGAGGTTATCAAGAACGCCGGGAAAGAGACCCGGCGACAAGGTGTGCCCTGAGAGAGACACGTGGCGGCCACCTAACTAGATCATCAGTCACTCCCCATCAACACTCCCACCCCCAGAAGTCTGGATGACCTTACATTGTCCAGGTCCTTCCGGAGGGCGATCTTGCTGGTCACGAGCTCATGGGCCAAGTCGTCATTCTCCTGTTCCAGCCTCATGTTGGCTTCTTGCAGTCGCCGGTTCTCCCTCTGAAGGGCAGAGAGAACCAGTGAGAGGCGTGTCAGGCTGTCCTTTTCTCAGAACTAAACAGCCACACTAATTTCCGAGTCCTGTAGAAATACCCCGAGATTCAGCTGGACCCGATGTGTTTCCAATCAACGCCTTCTTTTCAGCCATGAAGAAATACTTAACCGATTCAAGTGACCTAGTCCAGCAGCTATTTCTTATTAACTAACAGAGGTCACTGAACGGGAACCAATGAAGCAGCTGGTTTAAAACAAAACAGCCCGTGCTTTCTCCTCTGCCAACTCCGACTGAGACTTGAGCAGTGGGGCAGAGCTGCACAGGGGCTTGGCCAGACCAGCTTCCGGCACAACCATGTTGAACAAGCAGTGGACAGTGCCTGCCATCGTCGGGGCCACACGCCAACACACCTCGAATCGCTCGATGGGGTCTTCTTGTTGAGCCTGCTGTTCACGCATGGTGTGATACTCCTTTTCGTATTTCTTCAGCTTCTTCTGACTGATCTGCAGGACAAACCAGAGTACAAGTGAACAGGCCTGAGAGCGGGCGTGCCTCGTGACCTGCACTGAAGACGGGGGCTGCCCCCGCCACGATGAAAGCAGCGCTTCCTCTCCGAGGTGTAAGCCCGTGGTTCTGAGTGCAGACCCAAGGACTGGCATGGTCCATGAGGGATTGTAGATTCTTAAACGTTTCACTGACAACAAAGTGAGGATGAAAACCCCGCTGAGTTCTAGGTGCTTTTGGTAAGTGTCCTCGTCTATCTTTTCACGTAGGACTTTAAACCGGTGACCTCACACCACATCCATCCTCACCCTTATTTTATACTCAAGCTCACGGGGGTCCAAGGAGGCTTCACTCCGTTAGGGACTGGCAGCTCTTGGATCTGAGCCTAGTTAGGTGGCCTGGCCCCACGACCCAAGCCAGCAGCCACCTCACCAGCTCCCTACCTTCATCACCAGTCCTCTTTTAGGTCTTGGGACGCTTTCAAGGAAGTACAGTGTTCGCCACCCTTTAAAATACAGTTACACTGGCACCCACCAACCTACTGCTCTCAAGCCGCTTCTTACCAATCGCTACGAACCGCAGGCCAAGGGTGCAGTGTGCTGGCACCAGTGCCCTAATTCCCTGTCCATCTTCCTCGAACTGCCTCTCCCAGTGGCTGCAGACACCTCCCCTGGCTCGGTTCTTAACAGGTCTGCCTCGATGCGCGCTCTATTACTGGCATTTGGCTGCTGCCCAAGGGGAGGCAGCCAGGAGACTGACACTGCGCCCTGGCTGCAGTCTACACGCCCATTAAACACTTGGGGAGAGGCCACAAGCTGGAGACTCTCGGTCATCTTTCAACCCAAACCTTCTGCGGTCTGAGGCCAACGCTGGGGTAAACTTTTATTGTGCATCTAAGTGATTCACAAAGAACGCGCTTAAGTAATATGTCTGTTTGATCAGTAAATTTATAAACAATTCCATGAGATCAATAGGCAAGGGAGAGAACATAAACGAGGCTTGTGGACAGCAGACACTTCCTCCCAGGGTTCGTTGTTGTTACTTTGGGGAAGCAGCAAGGGAAGGCAGTGGGTATGAGGCTCCCCCTAGCGTTAAAAAAAGTAACACCAAGCCCCATGAGGAGGCTTCAAGAAGTCCATGAGAAACCTCCACTACCAGGCGGAAACATGGGGAACTTAGGATAGATATTCCCTCAGGATGAGTGATGGGAGTGGTGAGACTAGGAGGGTGGAGGGATGGTGGGGTAGAAAGGGGGAACTAATCTCAGGGATCTACATATAACCTCCTCTCTGGGGTATGGCCAACAGGGAAGTGAGTGAAGGGACACATTGGACAGTATACAATATGAAATAGTAATTTGTAAATTATTAAGGGTTCATGGGGGGTAGGAAGGAAGGGAAATATGAGGAGCTGGAACTGGGGGCCTAAGTGGAGGAGGATGTTTTGAGAGTGATGATGGCAACAAGTGTGCAAATGAGATCTGCATACAGTTGATGTGTGTGTGGATCGTGAGGGGAGGTGTGTGAGCACCCAATAAAATGATTCCTTAAAAAAAGGGGGGGGGAGGGCTGAGCCCCGGTGGCGTAGTGGTTGTGCGCGGGACTGCGGCCCACTGGGACGGAGGTTCAATTCCAGCAGTGGGGCTGGGCCTCCTACTCCCACCACCGGAGAGCAGTGATGCCCCCCCCCCCAAAAAAAAAAAAAAAAAAAAAAAACAACCATAACATTTGGGTTGAGATACAGGGAAATGGAAGGAGGCTGGAACAAATCCAAGGAGGTACATGTTGGTCCAACACAGTAACGAGCATGATTTTGAGTTAGGAAAATATTAATCAATGATGCTGTTCAAAAAGGTGTCCCACAGTTAACTGGGCCCCTTTGGGCAAAGGATAGAGTCCTGCACATCTCCCTGGATGTCCATTTCCACAGGAACCTCTGAGGCCTCCCACCGTCTTCCGAGGACATAGGCCG